>JAHPZR010010351.1:0-2500 GCA_019787425.1 Platygyra sinensis
TTTGCATTTAGAATTTAGTGTGAATGTTGTCTCGTTGTAATAATGTCGAAGAAAAATTCATGTAAAATTATTTCCTTAAATGTCCGTGGTATTAGAAATCCGACTAAGAGGAGCAGTATTTTTACATATCTTAAAGATCAGAGAGCAGTGTTTTACTTCCTTCAAGAGACATATTCCGAAACCGGTGATGAGTTATTTTGGAAAAATGAATGGGGAGGTGAAATCTATTTTTCGCATGGCACTCGTCACAGCAAAGGTGTTTGCATACTTTTCGATCCGTCCATTGACGTAAACAAAGTTAAATATTTCCTAAGTGACAACTCAGGAAGAATCGTGTTAATTAACTTGAATTATAATGGTATGGAATTATCTCTTTGCAATGTTTATGCACCGAATGACCATGCTGATCAGCTGCGGTTCATTAAAGAGCTTAACAATTATCTGATTGACAAGTCTGAATTAACAGCACTTATTGTGGGAGGTGACTGGAATTGCACACTAACAAAGAAAGACAAAAAAGGTGGTTTGCCCTGGAGACCAAGCGGCTTCCGAAATTCGATCTTAGTAACAATGGATATTTTTGATCTTGTAGACATACAAAGAGTCAAATATCCAAACGTAAACAAATATTCCTATGAATCGAAAGCACTTAAAGTGAGATCAAGAATAGACTTCTTTCTAATAGCCAAAAATTTAACCAAATATGTTCAGAAAGTTGACATCCACCCTTCGATTGCACCTGATCATTGGACAATTTCTCTATCTCTGCAATGGACAAAAGAGGTTCCGAGAGGACCTGGCTTTTGGAAGTTCAACAACACGTTACTGAATGATGATAATTACATACAGCAAATTCGCAGAACGTATCCTGAAACCCGGGCGAAGTACGAATATATCCAAGATAAAAGAACTCTCTGGGAACTTCTTAAAATGGAACTTAGATCTGTAACTATTTCATATGCCAAAGGAAAAGCTAAAGAAACAAGTAATCGTGAATACACAATCAAAGATGAACTGGAAAAACTAGATCACATAATCTGCAACTCTCGCGATTTAATGAATATTGACTATGAATTGAAGCAGTATGAAGATCTGAAAAAGGAACTTCAACAATTATACGAAAAAAAGGGTGAAGCGGCAAAATTTAGGTCAAAATGTTTATGGGTTGAAAAAGGGGAACGTCCAACCAAATATTTCTTCAATCTTGAGAAAAGGAACTATAGTAGGAGGGTAATTTCTGAACTGGAGCTTGAAGAGGGTGATATAATAACGAACGAAAAACAAATATTGTCAGAGATGGAAAGTTATTTTATGAATTTATACTCATCGAAAACAGATGTGAGTGAGGAACACTTTAGTAGTTATGTAGAGCAATTAGAATTCCCTCGCCTTTCACATGAAATGAGTTTGAAGGCAGAAGGCCTTTTGACATATGAAGAATGTAAGGAAAGTTTAGATACCTTCAGCCCTGGCAAATCCCCTGGAGAAGATGGCTTCACAGTTGAGTTCTATTTAACTTTTTTTGACCTAATCGGAGAGGACTTAGTGAACAGTCTTAATTCTGCATACCAAAATGGAGAGTTATCAATCTCACAACGCAGAGGTGTCATAAGTTTGATACCAAAAGAAGACTCTTCTTTACTAAAACTAGAAAATTGGAGACCATTAACTCTGCTGAATGTTGACTATAAGATTGCTTCTAAAGCTATAGCAAAACGAATTGAACCATTGTTGTCATTCTTGATTCACCCAGATCAAACAGGTTTTGTGAAAGATAGATACATCGGTGAAAATATTAGGCTAATTAGTGACATAATGGAGCAAACTAAGAAACTCAATTGCTCTGGTATTTTACTATCACTTGATTTTCAAAAAGCTTTTGATACTTTAGAATGGTCATGCATAAGCAATGTATTAAAGATGTATAACTTCGGTGATTGCTTAAGAACATGGATAAAGGTACTTTACACGAAAGTAGAGAGTACAGTGCTAAACAATGGTTTCGCAACAAATTGGTTTAAACCATCTGCCGGAGTGAGGCAAGGATGTCCACTTTCACCATATTTGTTCATTCTAACTGCAGAACTAATGTCTAACAAAATTCGTCAAAGTATTGATTTCAAGGGAATTTCTGTGTTTGAAAAGGAAATTAAAGTCAGTCAATTTGCTGATGACACCAACCTTTTTTGTGCCGATCTGTCTTCTGTTGAAAAAGGACTGCAAATTGTAGCAGATTTTGGTGCAATCTCTGGTCTCAAGTTAAATATAAAGAAAACTAAAGCTATGTGGCTAGGGAAATGGGCGAATAATAAGGACAAGCCGTTACATTTAAAATGGGTCAGTAGCCCAACAAGAATTTTGGGCATTTACTTCTCCTACGATGAGAAAGGAAACAATGAAATGAATTTCGACCTAAAGATAAATAAACTGCAAGCAAAGTTAGATATATGGAGATCACGAGACTTAACACTGTTTGGTAAAACCATGATAATCAAGACGC
>JAHPZR010010351.1:7500-14236 GCA_019787425.1 Platygyra sinensis
TTTATTTGCATAACAGAACCTAGAAATTAACAGTAGATGAAACTGGTAGCAGTTTCCAGGTGTACAATGGACTAATTTTTGGTGTGGCTTCAGTTCAAGCAACTGTTTTCATTTGCTTCACTGTTGAAGTTTTCCTTTTGACAGTCGTAGATGAACTAATTAATAAGTATGCACATGCTAATTTTTTTCCGGTCAGTGCACTTAAAATATAGCTTAAGATCGTTACTCAATAATTAGCAATTATTGAATCAGGCTGAGTAGGATATGAAGAATTCTGCAGGCCAAGGTGGTTGTTATTCACAAAGGAAATATTTCCCCATCCTTTAAGGAGTTTCGCCATTTCTCTCTTTGTTTTCTGCTCACGAAATATAACACAATCTCGTCCTCAGGTTTTTTCGGTCAATGGTTCATTAATCTGCAGCGGGCTTCACTTTTGACGTCATTGATTCAATATGACAAAGATTCTTTTCAAATTTGGCCATCACCAGCTGGTTAAGGTGAGTTATGCGTGTGGTTTTAACCAATCAGAAACGGGGAAATATTATTTGACTAAATAAAAATATTTTATTTACCGTGGATAAAACGTCCGCCATATTGTTGGCAGCCTTTTAAGTTTTCGCAGACAGAATGCTTGCCTCATTGACCTGACACTCACATCAGTGACGGTTGCCTCTCGGTTTTGTAAAAGTGAAACGTGAATTCTGCGTCAGGCCAGTGACCCATAAGGCAGGAGTGTATCCCTGGTTTTGTAGGATAAAACGACCAGGAGTATTTCTACTCCCCCCTGGATGGGATGCCAGTCCATCGCTGGTTGAATAGCTATTTTCATACTCGTTAATAATTCATCGCGTTTAAACAAAGGACCTCGTGACTGTGACGCTGTTCGCATATTTGATCGTGATTGGCCACATTCGATATCTCAAGATTCTAGGGGCGCTTACCATTCGACCAAACATTTAGGGAGCGTTCGTTTGGGATATTCCGGAATAAGAATATATTCCGGAATATATTCCGGCTATTCTGCTCTTGGGAGCAGAATAGCCGGAATGGAAATCCAGGTATTCCGGAATGGGAATAGCTCCCAAACAAACGTTTGCTCGCATTATTCCATCTTTGCTTCATAGTTAACTGTTTATGGATCATGACGTCATAGTTAGTGTAAGTTTCACTTCATTTGGTATTGATTCCCCTAAACAAATGTGCTCCTACAGGAAACGCGTCTGTTACGCACGCCACATGCGCAGTACATGAGACTTGTCATCGACTAAAATACTGAGCGCCTTTATGAAGACATGGTTTTGTTTTTCTTTCCTTGTTTTTGTTTTGATAATATAAAACAAATTTGGTCATGACATTTCTTGTATGCAGGTACTATAAACTTGTATTTTGTTCAATGTCCTAAGTATTTAATTTTTTCCGTTGCATTCTTACCGATGTCTCGTTTACCACGTCCAAAAAATCCAAAATGTAAGATAAGTTTTCGCGTTTTAACAAAATATATATATTGAACTTGGTAAATAAACAGTATGCACACAGACAGAGACCACTGACATTTTCCTTCTTGTTTTTAATGGATCAGAAACTCAAAACGCGCATATATACAATAGCAGTTTCATCTCAGTTTGACAGCTAACATCACTCATCATTCTCATTTCTCCCAGAAAATTGAAATGTGTTTAATAAAAACAAAATTCGAAAGAGCGAGTTTCGAAAGAAGTTCCATAAAAGAAACTTTGATCGATGTCATCAGGAAATGATCGTGTGCATTACTGATACAGATCTACCTCAAGATGTCTGAAACCATGTCTTGCGTGATGTTCAGAACGTGTGCGCATTAACAAAAGTAGGTACCATCCTTAATCGGCTATATGCCTTGCTAATGTTTCTATTCATATAGTACTTATTCACTGAAACAATGCGTTACATCTATTGCTTAAAAATCACCACTTTGTATATGAACATCATCTGGACTGCGCCATCGGACGCAACGTATGACATAACAACTCGATTTTTCCCACAATTCCGTACTTTACAGATGGAATGATTGAGAATTGCGCCAATTCGATTTGCATTTCACACCAATTTGAGTACGTCGGGGATCCATGAAACGCAGATGCGCCGGAGACCACCTGGAACAGATCGCCGAACGTTGTCAATAGTCAGTGACTACTTCGCAGTTAGGTCGACGGTAAATCAGAACCAGGATTTAGACAAACGCTTGGAAACTAAGGAGACTTCAGGTGTTAATGGAGAAAATGTCCTGTGAATTACTGCTACATGATTACCCCAAAATCTCCGAAATCGAAGACTTTCGTTCGACTTACATCGCTAATTGTATCTTTAACAGTTTTCTGTCCTATACCGCCATCGTGTTGAACATTGTAACAATCCACCCCATAAGAAAAACTTTGTCGTTACCAAACACTTTAAAGACATTGCTCCTGAGTCTTGCTGTTTCTGATGTTGGTGTTGGTTTATTGAGTCAGCCATTTTACACCTCACTTCTGGTAAAATGGTTACAACAACACAACCCCGACTGTAAGGCATATATGATGTTTACCGTCATTATTATTGTCTTTTCCACGGCTTCGTTCTTTGGTGTTGTGGCTGTAACTGTTGACAGATTCTTGGCAATTCATCTTCATCTCAGATATCAGGAACTTGTGACTCACAAGCGTGTTGTTGTTGTGGTGATCTCAATGTGGCTGCTTAGTGTGTTTTTTTCCTCGATGATATTCTGGACTGCATGTGATATTTACACTCTTGTGGAGTTTCTTCTCGGAGTTGTTTCGCTCGTTCTTACAGCAATAGTTAACATCAAAATTTACTTAACTGTACAACTCCACAAGAATCAGATTCAGGCCCTGCAAGGACAACAAGAAGCACAGACTGACGAAATGGCGCATTTCGCTCGCTTCGTCAAATCTGCAGTCAGTATATTCTACGTATACGTGACGTTTGTGGTCTGTTATTTGCCTTACTTTATCAGTGTAGCCGTCGTTGAAACCAACGGATTGAATATCTCTTTGAAGAGATTTTCTCTTTTCTCTTTGACTCTCATTCACCTTAACTCATCTTTAAATCCAGTAATTTACTGTTGGAAAATGAGACACATTCGACACGCTATCATGGACATACTGCGGAACATGTCATGGCTCAGAAATCGCGCATCACATCTATCTTAGGGCCGGCAGTGCTATGCCATCTATTTCTCACATTTATTGTACATGTTGTTATTGATAAAACTACGAGCAGTCTGAACTTGGCTGCCTGAGGACGAACGGGATCGTGTTTCAACTTAAATTGATATAGCTTGGTGACGTCTGACAATTTGCGTTGAATGGTAGTTTTATGTCTTAACAAAGGTAAAAATATTACTAGTTTTAATGTCTGATAAATGTTTTCATGTATCAAAATAAAAAATGAAAGATACGCTGCGACATTTTCGTCGTTCTTGTAAGAATAAGCAGTTCTACTGGCTGTATTGTTGTCTCTTTTATTTTCACAACAGAAACTAGAAATTAACCGCAGATGAAACTGGTAGCAGTTTGCACGTGTACAATGGACTAATTTTTTGAGTGGCTTCAGTTCAAGCAACTGTTTTCATTTTCTTCACTTATTAATAACTATGCACATGCTAATTTATTTCCGGTCAGTGCACTTAAAATATAGCTTAAGATCGTTATTCGATAATTAGCAATTATTGAATCAGGCTGAGTAGGATATGAAGAATTCTGCAGGCCAAGGTAGGTGTTATCCACAGAGGAAATATTTCCACATTCTTTAAGGAGTTTCGCCATTTCTCTCTTTGTTTTTTGCTCACCAAATATATTAACACAATCTCGTCCTCAAGTTTTTTCGGTCAATGGTTCATTAACCTGCAGCTGGCTGCACTTTTGACGTCATTGATTCAATATGACAAAGATTGTTTTCAAATTTGGCCATCAGCAGCTGGTTAAGGTGAGTTATGCGTGTGGTTTTAACCAATCAAAAACGGGGAAATGTTATTTGACTAAATAGAAATATTTTATTTACCGTGGGTAAAACGTCCGCCATATTGTTGGCAGCCTTTTAAGTTTTCGCAGACAGAATGCTTGCTTCGTTTTCCTGACGCTCGCGCCAGTGACCCATAAGGCAGGAGGGTATCCCTGGTTTTGTAGGATAAAGCGACCAGGAGTATTTGTACATCCCCCTGGATGGGATGCCAGTCCATCGCTGGTTGAATAGCTATTTTCATACTCGTTAATAATTCATCGAGTTTAAACAAAGGACCTCGTGACTGTGACGCGGTTCGCATATTTGATCGTGATTGGCCACATTCGATATCTCAAGATTCTAGGGGCACTTACCATTCGACCAACAATTTAGGGAGCGTTCGTTTCGGATATTCCGGAATAAGAATATATCCTGGATTATAACCCACCCATTAATTTTTGATTGATTTGATTGGCTATTTCACGTCACGTGGTATAAATCTCTGGACAGATATCACGCAATAACCCCCGCCCGAGTCGATATTTGTCCTCCGATTTTTTTCCGTCGAAGAGAAACATAGTCAGCACAATAATTTCAACTTTTCTTTTCTCTTATTTAAAATGGAAGGAAACCAAACTAGTGTTACTGAGTCTAGCGATGATTACATTAAAAGCTGATGGCAAGTACTGTTCCGGAAAGTACAAAAAAGTCACCAAAATACGCTGTCAATGTCTTTGAAGGTGGAGAAAGTCACGAGTAGACTTTTAATATTTAGTCCTACGTAAATTTAAACCGATTCATTTTACAAAATAAAGATTTAATACAATGTGATAACTAACTATAAAATAAACCAACCGTTCACGTCCGACTTAAGCGTGTAGGAAGGAGAGAAAAATTCCAGTCGCACTTGAAATCTTGGAGCCGCCAGAATTGTCAACCATGTTGAAACCTTCTTTACGCAGAAGCCTGAAAATTCAGTGGAAGGAAAACCATACACAGGGGCACCCAACGAAACATTTTCACAAAATGTAACAAACAACCCATAAAAATGATAAGTAAACGCTTTTAAGATCTTTTTAACAATTTTTTTCTCTTGCTGGGAGAAAAATATCTGTTCCGCACTCCCAGCAGGATGGTAAGAAAAGTTCCACTTCCCAGCTACGTTGGTAGGGAAATTCCCAGCCAGCTGACTGTCTGCCGATTTTTTCCCAGCCAGCAATTGAAAAAGACATTAATTAGTCAAAAATGCATGCTTGTCCCGTATTCGTTTAGTTTTGGCCTTATTTTGCTTCTGCATATGAGAAAATGCCCTAACAATTCTAATAATAATATTTCAAAACTTCTCCAACAAATGCTGGGAGTCATGGTGTTGCTTGGCTGTTAGGCAAAAAGGTTAATGGACTAAACTAATTTATGAGTTAAACAATTAGACATTTACCTTTCACTGCCAAGCATTTATTAGCTAGGTCGTGTAATTCTGACATACAGTGAACAGCGAGTGAGCAAAAAACAGGTACAATGATCTCGTACCGTAAAGATTACATACAATTTTTACTTCACTCTACCCTTTCCAAGTTCATTTCAGTTCCATAGATATGTCCTCTCCATAATCACCTGCAAAATTAATTAACAGGGAAAAAGAACTTAGAGACAAATAGTATGATTGATTCAATGGCATTTTCAGATGAAGTTATGGCCTCTTCAAATTAAAGTTATTAATAATTTGTAAAAACTAAAGGAACACATATGGCTATTTCTTGAACTCAAACCCTTTGCAACACATGTCATCAGTTTATTACTTCTTTGTCAAACAAAAGCTGCTGAGGTAGTAACATCCATTTCTTATCATGGTGCAAAATGGACCAAGTTAGGCATCAGGTATAGTTATGTAAACAACAGCCACAAATGCCTGACTGTTGAAAAGTGCCCCAAATAAATAGACTTCTCATTACCATTAATTAATTACAAACTAAAATTGTTACCATGGCTCTACAAATTGTTGAACATCTTCATCTCAGTGACTTGAATATGCAGACATTCACATTTTAAGGCGAGTGCAAATTTAAGAGTTTTCACATAGAAAAACAAAGAACTCAACTGCGTGGACCAGAGAGGGTCAAAAGAATGAACAAACAATGAATGCTCATCGTCACAAGCCTAACTCAACCTGCTGGAAGAGAGAGGGTCACAAGAATGAACAAGCAATGGATGCTCATCGTCACAAGCCTAACTCAACCTGCTGGAAGAGAGAGGGTCACAAGAATGAACAAGCAATGAATGCTCATCGTCACAAGCCTAACTCAACCTAGTGGAAGAGAGAGGGTCACAAGAATGAACAAGCAATGAATGCTCATCGTCACAAGCCTAACTCAACCTAGTGGAAGAGAGAAGGTCACAAGAATGAACAAGCAATGAATGCTCATCGTCACAAACCTAACTCAACCTTGTTTGTAAGAAGATAGGATAATTTCTGATAAGTTTTCGATAATCAAAAGGAGTAGTAAAAGATCTGCCAAGTAAAAAAAGTATATGGTCATAATAATAATACCTGTAATACTGGTATATACAACACACAAAAACACTAATAAACAGAACAAATATTTATTCATACATTTTGAGAACCAAGCCCACACAAAACAGCTGATGATCAGTTTCATTTCGACCAGTGAACCTTTGTCCATGTTAGTCTGTCCTGACAAATTGATCAGGAGCAATCTCAAGCAAAGGCCTATATTCACTCAGAGGGACATAAAATCTACAC
>JAHPZR010010352.1:0-20758 GCA_019787425.1 Platygyra sinensis
TTCCCTATACAGATTACGAATTGTTAAATATTTGTTATTGTTTTTTTTTTTCCTTTTTACTATATATTTAAATATTAATTCTTTTCACGCCCTTTTGCATTTAGAATTTAGTGTGAATGTTGTCTCGTTGTAATAATGTCGAAGAAAAATTCATGTAAAATTATTTCCTTAAATGTCCGTGGTATTAGAAATCCGACTAAGAGGAGCAGTATTTTTACATATCTTAAAGATCAGAGAGCAGTGTTTTACTTCCTTCAAGAGACATATTCCGAAACCGGTGATGAGTTATTTTGGAAAAATGAATGGGGAGGTGAAATCTATTTTTCGCATGGCACTCGTCACAGCAAAGGTGTTTGCATACTTTTCGATCCGTCCATTGACGTAAACAAAGTTAAATATTTCCTAAGTGACAACTCAGGAAGAATCGTGTTAATTAACTTGAATTATAATGGTATGGAATTATCTCTTTGCAATGTTTATGCACCGAATGACCATGCTGATCAGCTGCGGTTCATTAAAGAGCTTAACAATTATCTGATTGACAAGTCTGAATTAACAGCACTTATTGTGGGAGGTGACTGGAATTGCACACTAACAAAGAAAGACAAAAAAGGTGGTTTGCCCTGGAGACCAAGCGGCTTCCGAAATTCGATCTTAGTAACAATGGATATTTTTGATCTTGTAGACATACAAAGAGTCAAATATCCAAACGTAAACAAATATTCCTATGAATCGAAAGCACTTAAAGTGAGATCAAGAATAGACTTCTTTCTAATAGCCAAAAATTTAACCAAATATGTTCAGAAAGTTGACATCCACCCTTCGATTGCACCTGATCATTGGACAATTTCTCTATCTCTGCAATGGACAAAAGAGGTTCCGAGAGGACCTGGCTTTTGGAAGTTCAACAACACGTTACTGAATGATGATAATTACATACAGCAAATTCGCAGAACGTATCCTGAAACCCGGGCGAAGTACGAATATATCCAAGATAAAAGAACTCTCTGGGAACTTCTTAAAATGGAACTTAGATCTGTAACTATTTCATATGCCAAAGGAAAAGCTAAAGAAACAAGTAATCGTGAATACACAATCAAAGATGAACTGGAAAAACTAGATCACATAATCTGCAACTCTCGCGATTTAATGAATATTGACTATGAATTGAAGCAGTATGAAGATCTGAAAAAGGAACTTCAACAATTATACGAAAAAAAGGGTGAAGCGGCAAAATTTAGGTCAAAATGTTTATGGGTTGAAAAAGGGGAACGTCCAACCAAATATTTCTTCAATCTTGAGAAAAGGAACTATAGTAGGAGGGTAATTTCTGAACTGGAGCTTGAAGAGGGTGATATAATAACGAACGAAAAACAAATATTGTCAGAGATAGAAAGTTATTTTATGAATTTATACTCATCGAAAACAGATGTGAGTGAGGAACACTTTAGTAGTTATGTAGAGCAATTAGAATTCCCTCGCCTTTCACATGAAATGAGTTTGAAGGCAGAAGGCCTTTTGACATATGAAGAATGTAAGGAAAGTTTAGATACCTTCAGCCCTGGCAAATCCCCTGGAGAAGATGGCTTCACAGTTGAGTTCTATTTAACTTTTTTTGACCTAATCGGAGAGGACTTAGTGAACAGTCTTAATTCTGCATACCAAAATGGAGAGTTATCAATCTCACAACGCAGAGGTGTCATAAGTTTGATACCAAAAGAAGACTCTTCTTTACTAAAACTAGAAAATTGGAGACCATTAACTCTGCTGAATGTTGACTATAAGATTGCTTCTAAAGCTATAGCAAAACGAATTGAACCATTGTTGTCATTCTTGATTCACCCAGATCAAACAGGTTTTGTGAAAGATAGATACATCGGTGAAAATATTAGGCTAATTAGTGACATAATGGAGCAAACTAAGAAACTCAATTGCTCTGGTATTTTACTATCACTTGATTTTCAAAAAGCTTTTGATACTTTAGAATGGTCATGCATAAGCAATGTATTAAAGATGTATAACTTCGGTGATTGCTTAAGAACATGGATAAAGGTACTTTACACGAAAGTAGAGAGTACAGTGCTAAACAATGGTTTCGCAACAAATTGGTTTAAACCATCTGCCGGAGTGAGGCAAGGATGTCCACTTTCACCATATTTGTTCATTCTAACTGCAGAACTAATGTCTAACAAAATTCGTCAAAGTATTGATTTCAAGGGAATTTCTGTGTTTGAAAAGGAAATTAAAGTCAGTCAATTTGCTGATGACACCAACCTTTTTTGTGCCGATCTGTCTTCTGTTGAAAAAGGACTGCAAATTGTAGCAGATTTTGGTGCAATCTCTGGTCTCAAGTTAAATATAAAGAAAACTAAAGCTATGTGGCTAGGGAAATGGGCGAATAATAAGGACAAGCCGTTACATTTAAAATGGGTCAGTAGCCCAACAAGAATTTTGGGCATTTACTTCTCCTACGATGAGAAAGGAAACAATGAAATGAATTTCGACCTAAAGATAAATAAACTGCAAGCAAAGTTAGATATATGGAGATCACGAGACTTAACACTGTTTGGTAAAACCATGATAATCAAGACGCTTGGGGTATCATCTTTGATATATTCAGCTTCAAATATCAATGTACCAAACGATATTGCCGGCAACGTCAAGAGAAGGTTGTTTTCTTTTCTGTGGAAAAATAAAAGAGACAAAATAAAAAGAGAGGGATTATACCAGGATTATCATAACGGTGGGCTGCGTATGACAGACATTGAAACAATGATAAAAGCGTTAAGGTTAGCATGGATTCCAAGACTGTTAAAAAATGGCCAATCAAATTGGAAATTTGCTTCAGACCATTTCCTAAAACCTTATGGAGGACTTCGATTTCTGTTGACGTGTAATTATCACGTAAAAGACTTCCAAAATATGCCCCTATTTTACAGGGACATCCTCCTGTATTTTCATGAACTGAAGACATTTTACGGATGTGATGTGGGAGATACAATCTTATTTAACAATAAGGAAATTCGTATCGATGGTAAAACGTTTTTCTGGAAGGAATGGTTTATGAAAGGAATTAAAAGAATTGAAGATCTTTTCGATGAGAATGGGCAAGTCCTGCCCTTTCCTGTCTTTCAGCGCAAATATTCGTTGAAGAAAATTTCCTTCCTGCATTATTTCCAAGTTATTTCCGCTATTCCAGGTCACCTCTTGGCAAAAGCAAAATCCAAGGATTCAGGATCTAAAGGTGTTAGTCATGAGGATCTGGAATCTTTCTGTCTAGCTGAAAATGTGAATATAAATTTGCTCAAGGCAAAGTCAAAAGACTTCTATTGGCTAATTATTCATCGTAGATATAATGATCAGCATTCAGGCCCAAGACGATGGAATAGAACTATTACAGAAGACAAAACAAACTGGAAAAAGATATTTTGGTCGGTTCGAAAAGTATGCAAGGAAAACAAGTTAAGAGAATTCCACTTTAAATTCATTCACAGAGTTGTTGTCACAAAGAAGGAATTGTTCCGATTTAACATCAAACCAGATAGTAATTGCGTTTATTGCGGAGAATCAGACTCCATAGATCACACCTTTATTGAGTGCCAGTTCACAAAATCCTTTACTCAAGAAGTATTACAATGGTTTAATGTAAATAATAGCTCTAACTTTATTTTAAATGCTGAAGACGTCCTCTTTGGCCTCTCTTCTGCATCAGACACACTAACAAAGAAATTGAATTATACTCTTCTCTTCTTGCGCTATTATATTTATAAATGTAAGCTCCAAAATAACTCACCACCACTACAGATCGTTGATTTTATCAATAAAATAAAATACAAGTATAAAATCGAAAAGATTATTTAATACTTTAAAAATAAAGTTCCTCCTCTCCTTTTTCTTATTTCTCTTATTCTATGTGGAATTTAAATGACAAGGGAAATAATGTAAATTAAAACACTTAGAATATATGTTTAGATTTTTTAAAAAATTCTAGTGCTTGGGCTATTGTAACCTTGTATGTTAGTATTAGTATTAGTATTCTTGTAGTCATATAAGTTAAGTATTTTTAGTCGCTTCAATTACTCTTGGTATTGTTAGTAGCATAGTTTTAAGGACAGTAGTGTGTGGTATAATTTCTTGTGTTTGTGCAAAGCAATAAAATGTCAAAAAAAAAAAAAAAAAAAAAAATTGTTATTTCAATGATAGAGCTGTCCCATGGGTTTCTCCGTTAGAGTTTGTATGGAAATCTAGGGTTGAATTAAGTGGAGTTCAGTGCGTGACTAACGGAGCGGAAAACTCGAGCAGTTGACTAAGAATTAATTCTCTCTTTCTCTCTCGTCAGCAAAGCTGAGAGTTCAGATAAAAACTTAACAGGTATTTTCATGAATCAGTCGTTGTTAAAAGAGCCCGGTTTCGAAAATCGGAGAACGTTTTCAATGAAAGCTAGAGAACCTTATCACGCTTTCAAAAATTTGCGGTTGTCAGCGTTTCCCAATCACGGACAGTTAAACAAGCGTTCAAAGCAGTGTGAAGATCAACAACGCTAGAGAAAAAAAAGCCATCTTCATGATAAACGTTCCGAATAAATTGAAAGTCTCGGAGATAAACTTGCAGCATCGTTAAAATTCGCGCTTGTAATTTTAACACATAAGAGATTTTTTCCAATCAGGGTTAAAAGAGCGCGGGCAAGTTTAGGCAAGTTCATTGTTTTTATTGTTCCAGAGTGCCGCTTATTAGTATGGAGGAACCCATTTTTACCTAGACACTAGCGCGAGTCTAATCAACAGTTTCCCGTCTTTTTGCATAATAAAGATGGCATTAAAGGAAGGGCTTTAGGATTCTGTGCATGTCTCTAAATCAAGATGCGTTTTTTCACTTCTTATGTATCTTTTCACTTTAAACCCCATTGAGGTGTAGCTTAGTAATCGCATGTTATAGTGATAATAGTGGAGGAATGTCGGATGTCCAAAATTCTCAGGAAATTTCAGTGAATTTTACCGACGCGGTCGACTGTTGAATTCAGTGTTGGCCTGTACAATTTATTCTACGGTTGGTTATTTCACGATTATTTGCATGCGAAATTAAGTAGCCTTCTAACGATTGGCTCATAACAGTGAAAACTTTGGCCTGTGCTGAAAAGGATATACAGGCGGATTAATAATGCAGAAATGCGCCAAACTGTGAAACCCTTGTCCTTTAAAACGGCACATTAGGCTCTAGGCTCTGCCAACACTAGTATTGGCTCGTTCCATTTGGAACCGCGTGTCCTCTAAATATATTTTTTACTGCTAAACGTGCATACAACGATGACAAATGCAAATTGTGCCAAGTGTTCTGTATCTTTCTGGTGAGACAAGTGAAAAAAGATGCCATCAAAAACGCTGACAAACTTTAGTCATGGATAAATATTCGTAATAATAAATTAATCGTGGTTCCCAGCACTTAACAAAGGTTCCATCGCTCTTAGAGTTTATGAAAATGACCGAGCTGCTAAGGAATATCTTGCTTCATTTTCGGTTCAAGCAGTAAACAACGAAGAATTTTGAAAACAAAGAAATGTAAGGAGATCTAAATTCCTAGCTTGCGAGTATAATTCGAAAGTGTTTTAGGTATATCAGACAACGGTGTTTCTTCGTCACGTCTGATGGCATCTGCAGCACCAGCAACTCGACGACCTTGCATCAGTTTGGTTTCAATCACAATATATATAGCATCAAGTTTAGTTATTGCGGCCATCAAGTCTTACCAAAACGTCGAATCGGTGACTGTCGCTAAGAGTTTTGTATAAGTCATCTATTTCCTTGGCAAAAGTGTTGGAATAACATAAAGCAGTTTAAAGCCCTCACTGCGTGTATTCGCCACTCTTTCATTAGTTTCCGTTTTAAAGTATTTAAGACGAAATCCGATAGAAGATGGGGCAATTTCAGGTTTTAGTGGACAAAAATCTGTACCAGAGTAATTTTAAATATTTTACAGTCATTTTTACATTTTTTTAAAGCTAAATACATAAATAATTGCCTGAAATAACACCGAAAAATAATTTCCCACGGGAACGAGAGAAAATAAATTTCAAAGTTCAGTGATTTTGTGGAAACACAGGCAAAATTCCATCATCAGTTTCATTTCACCAAAACTTTTAAGCGTTTCATACGAAGTTCAACATTCGTTTTCGACGTTTGGTGTTGCTAGAAATGAATTGTTTTGAGAAGATAATTAAAAGAGCCCTACAGAAGTTTGCAATACAATGTAAATAATCTTGGTACAAGATTTTTGTCCACTTGTTACTCCAACGTCTGGCGGATTCCGTCTTAACTCTTTCTCAGACTGCATTCGGAGTGGTTGAGTACACAAATGGAAGCTTTCCTATATTGCAATGATGATAATTGCCTCCCAACAATTAATTCCCCGTTTGGTTCGTCGCATTCAAACCATACCTCTGAAGTTCATTTGAGTCGTTGCTGTGCAATGTCACGGCGCATCAAAGTCCCTGGTGTCGGTGTGGGTTAGTTCCGTTAGTTTGTAGTGAGTATACTCAGGTTGGGAACACAATTATCTTCAGAAACGGCAACGTTAGTTACCCTCATAACTTATCAGTAAGCAGTGTAGCGCTCTCAAAAATGTACCCCCCCCAGCATTGGGATTTGTTATCAGTTTTGGCTAACTGGTCACCAAGTCTAGGTAAACTCCAAAGAAGGGAAGTATAAAATACAAAAGGAAGAGTAAATGTTTTAACCCTACCTCTCAGCCTGTACAGGTTTGTTTTAACGTGCAGTAGTGAACAATGATTCCCTTCAGTTGACAATTTTGGAGAAAGCGAAAGATGCAGACTTAACGGTTGACTTGAACTCAATGTAAAACAAAAAAGACAATGGCTGGCTCCGAGTCGCATTTTAATGAGGAGTCAAGCGCTGAGAACAAAACACATTAAAGTCAAAGTAAAACGAAAGCATTTAAGGAAAAGAGAAGAACGATTTTTCATTCAACAGAGAACGTGTCAGGGCCAACAGGAGGTGTTTTTTTTTTGCTCGTTCGATACTCCGTTTAGCTTAGCGGGCTGTACCAAAGGCTATCAGAAGTTCCACTCGTCATTAAACCATGAAGCAGCCTTAACTACGTCTTTCTGTTATCAACAACAACTTTTCGGCACGGTCACGCACAACTGCTTCACGCCAAACAGGTCCTCCGGTAGTCAAGGGAACGTCGTTATAATCGGATATTTGCCCACATGCATTTAGACAGCCATGTTTACTTTACAGGAGACCTAACTCCGCGGTTATGTTCTCAACGCTCACCTTCATAACTCAAGCGAACATTGAAATTTGGTAGGTTGCATATCGACAAACCGAGGCACTCGAGACACTGTTATGCTGCAACGTCGACCTTTGTCAACCTGTTGGAATACTTCGTCAACTTATAGATATTTGACCCATATCTAAAACCGTTCTCACTTTTGCAAGGTGTAACAAACTGAATATACGTTTTTAGCGTCTACTAAATCAATAAAGCCGCGTTTGTACAGCCTCGTCTGCACTGCTCTTTTAAGTCAACCATAAACAAAAAGGTTTGTACCCCCCGGGGGGGGTGGTACTCCCTTATATGAGCTTAATGGGGACGTGCGGCCAGCCAGGGTATGTTTTTCGGGATTTTTGTCTGAAACAGGGTATCGAATTTGTCATTTTTTGTCTTAATCAGGGTATCGATTCATCAATTTTGGCTTAAATGGGATATCTTTTCTTGGATAATCAATGGCAAAATTTTTACAAGCTCTTGTAAATTATTATTGTCTTCCGTTGACTTTGGCATTGATACCAGGCACATTAATTTCCACTGATTACACAACAAGAAAGCCCCACAATTTGTAACCGCAACTTTTAATCTATGTCTTAAACAGGGTATCAAAAATCGGAGTTCTGTCTTAAACAGGGTAGGAAAATCAGCGATATTTGTCTTAAAAAAGGGTCAGGGTATGAGGGGCCGTGCCGCACCTCCCCACCCAGGAATATATCAAGTACCACCCCCCCCCCCCCCCCCCCCGTTTGTACCCCGACATTTATCGTGCTTTTTGTAACGAGTTTTCTACAATATGAACTGTATGAAGACTGTTTGCAGATTGTCAGTAAGTCTAAGCCTTGGTCATTTAGAGGCGGCTTGTTTACCAATGATATGACTTGAAATAAACATTTGGGAAATATCTATACCACGTAATACGTGATCTGGTCCTGAAATTTGCGCTAACAAAAACAGTTGTTGTTGTTTGAGGCTTCGTGTCTATTATTATGCAATTATTATTTCTATTGTGACGTAAAGGAAATGAGCTGTAACCGCTTGAGAGAACATACCACATAATCAACAACCGTGCGATTATTCCTTTTAGCACGAAACTTTCTAAAGTTCCACGAAACACCAGTAATCACGTTTGGCTAGGAATTATTCATGTTTGTTTTACCAACCAAAACATTTTCAACGATTCAATATTGATAGTCGATTAAATGCTCTTTTGCCATAACTGCTCGACCAATCTTTTTTTAAATGAATCAGTTCTAAATAACAAATTCGAATTTCGTGACATACTTAGATAAAACATCGCTAGAGCGTTAACAAAAGGTTTGTCACTTAGCTGATAAGCCCTGCTAACCAAATGTCTTTCTCACCTTTTTCTTCTCACAGTTCAGTCAGATCCAGTCAAATGCTGAACTATAATCACGCTTTGAGGCTGGTTATTGAACTAAGGTGCGTCATAATGGAGTTCCGGTAACAGAGCCTCGCTCCGAGACAACTCATAAAGCCGTACGCTAAGTGTGTTCAGCAATCGTGGCCTGGACCGAGGCTGATTGGCGAGTCCAAGCATCCTCATTATCCGAAAGTTGTGATGATGCTCTGCCAATCTTAATTTAAAAAATTAGAGAAATCAGATGCATGCAATCGATTTGTTGACAATTTGTTACAATTACACGCTGTATATTGTGATTCGTACCCAGTCACCCTGCCACCTCGCCCCGCACGTATGTGAAGACGGCTGGGGACGAGTCAGTTACGTTATTTAGAAGAACAGTCGTTGGTGTTGTACTTCATTTTCACCTTTAATTCATTTGCTTTTTTTTTCTCGCTATGATAAAATAACGACCACATTAAAATAATTTAAATAATCTCACTACTTCAAGCCTATCAAATCGACTTGATATTTTTCGCGACTGACTTAACCAATGTAACAAATTCAAGTTGATGTAAACTAAATTCTCCCAGGAACAACCATAGAAAATGTCGGAAAAAGGTAAAGAGAAATTGTATGACAATCGACAGTAACGGCTTTAATTCCCTCACTGCCGAGATTAAACAGTTTTCTATTTGAACAAATCTGAACCTTGCTTGCAACCAAAATAAATTTACACATGACCTCAAATGCCGCTCAAAGGCCAGGCATAATAAATATACAATCTAAATAATGATCCAGAAGAAGTCTTCCATTGAAATGTTTTATGCTCTCGTTATTTTCTTAAAACAACGAGCACGGTTAACCGTTTTTTTTTTTGCACATGATTTTTGCAAATGGTTGTCTCTTGATTACAAAAACAAATTATGGATCACCTCCTCCAATGAAACCACCAAGATCTACACTATAATTATCACTTTGACACCCTAAATAATTTGACTGAATTGCGTCTTCCACTACTATGAGCCAATATAAAAAGCTATTCTTCCCATTTCAATCAGCCTTACAAAGTGGCTCGAGATATTGTTCTCTGTCCTGCACCAGAAATGGAACATCTTCTAAACATTTTGCTCGGAAATCAGGAAAAGAACATAAAAACTGTTGTTAGTTTAAGCTTCTAGAGAAAAAAATGCTCTAGCTGGCAAAAAGGAGATACAGTTGTTGTTTTCAGCTAGACAATAACAAATATTGCGCTAGTACCCAGGTTCTTGAAGCTCCTGGCTGACAGAGGAGCTTCAGAAGCCTGGGAACCCCTGCATAAAACTGGGCTTGGACGATATTCGAGGGAGAAAAATCCCCTTCTTAAGAGGGTGCGTTCAATAACAGCATCAAAGAACCTAAAGGAATTCAAGCTAAGAGTTTAAATCTTCAACGGCGGCAAGAATAGCAACGTTGACTTCCATCAGATCGCTGCATAACGAAGCGAAGGTCTGTAACGGGCCTGACATGACCAAGGAGCCGACATTTTTCTCCGCTACTTGCTTGCAATAAAAAGATACCAAACAGTCCAAGTTGTCTTCGTCCGAAATACCAAACGTTTCACCGCCAAGCTTCTCTCTAAAAGCTCGCACGAGAAGAATGGAACGTTCAATCTCCCGACTGGACAGCTTGTCAACGACCAGCTGAACAGCGGATTCTCTTGTGAGGGGTTTGTCGTTCAAATAACTGTTGATAAAGGCGCTGTCGTCTGAGATGGGATGCTCTAGAACCGACGACACCTCTCGGCGAATCTCGCTCACTTCCTGTGTTAGATCGTTTACCTGTGAATTGAAGAAATATCAAATACAGGGCTTAATAGAGTGGGCAACCAGGAAGAATTCTCAACGAACAATCTCAATATTCTGAGAGACGTGAAAGTTGACTTAGTTAGCTCAAAATAAAATAAATGACGGGAATTTTCCATTACATAGGTGTTGATATATGGAAACCCTAAAATAGGGTTCCCAGTCCATTGATGAGAAACCAGCGGTATAAGGGTGGATGTTGCGTATGCGATGTTAATATCAACGGTTAAATCTCTCTCTCACACACACACACACTGGCTCAATTATTATTCATATCACCATGCTCATCATATCCATCCGTGTTAATCTTCTCCTTCCTTAACTATCCTTGTTCCTTTACTCTTTATTAAAATATAGATACGACCCTGCGCGCGTTCTGATTGGTCAAAAACCCATGTTTTATCAGAGTATAAAACATAGAAAAAGCGTGGTTTATTGTTTTTTCGCGCGTAAAATCTATATTTTAAAGCAAATAAAGAAGCCTAAGCCGTGTATTACACTGTGATAAAACACTCCGGTCATTTGAGAACACTCGAGAAAAGTAGAAAACACTCGCCTGCGGCTCGTGTTTTCTACATTTCCCTCGTGTTCTCAAATGACCATCGTGTTTTATCATAGTGTAATACACGGCTTAGGCTTCTTTATTTGCTAATTAAAATATAGATAGGACCCTGCGCGCGCTCTGATTGGTCAAAAACCCATGTTACATCAGAGTATAAAACAAAGAAAAAGCGTGTTTTATTGTTTTGCGTGTGTAAAATCTATATTTTAAAGCAAATGAAGAAGCCTAAGACGTGTATTACACTGTGATAAAACACTCCGGTCATTTCAGAACACTCGAGAAATGTAGAAAACACTCGCCTGCGGCTCGTGTTTTTTACATTTCCCTCGTGTTCTCAAATGACCATCGTGTTTTATACACGGCTTAGGCTTCTTTATTTGTTAATTATTATATAACTCTTTGGAGTTTTTTTTTCTTAGTAAACTACTATTTTCAGGTTTCCTTCATTTTAATTTTGCACGAGGCCAAAATAGCTTGACTGAGTCGTCAATAACTTACCTCAGCCTGCCGTGCTGCTTGTAGCAGAGATTCCAAGAGCCGGGCATAAGTGCTACAGAAGAGTAAGAACTGAAAATGCGCCTTATACAGACAGCGACATAGCTGCACCTGCCTCGCCTCTTGATTCTCAGGATCTGGTGACAGCCGAGTCTCGGGTTCCTCGTGGTGTGACCCAACAGAAGATCGCTTCACCGCCAGTTTGACATCATCCAGGCATTCCAGCGTCCGCTCGCTCTTTTGTACGTAGCTGGAGAAATGTGAGTGAAGCTCCAACACGGCGAACTTATGCCTATCAAGCAGCTTTGTTCGGTTTAGCGTCTCTGTATCGATGCAGACGAAAGGGCAATCACCTCGGGCAACTAAAAACTCTAACGTATTTGAGAAGTGCTGAGCGACATCTCGGAATTTATCCTCCACAAGATAGTTACAGCATTCTCGGGTCAAACTGTAGAATTTTCTGCGCGTGCTCTTGTATAGACAACAGAACAAGGAGAAAGTATTGACAGCAATAACCCCAGTGGTGTCTTTCACCAAGGAACCCACGTGGGCTGACCATAACTTCTCAGGCTCATCACGTGAGTCCCACGTGATCTCAGTGACGGCAAACAGCTTGTACGAGTAACTGGTTTCAGAAGCGCCTGGTAAAGAGTCCGAGCTAAAACGAAACAACACTGGAGGTTAAATTTGTAATTGTGGTATTTTCATATCTCAAGTTCGCTATATTCCTGTGTTAATAGGCTGCTGGTACGGTAACTCGGGAAATAAATACCCAAAAATCCTTCCCAGCCGCTATGTGACCTTCCTAGGTAATAAGCACTTTCCCTTTACCTCTCAACAGATGGACTGCGGCTCTCTCGTCCCTGTTCGTGACTCTTAACGTCACTGTCAAGACTGCCAATCACAATTACAGTCACGTTGGGTGAAGACTCACACGAACTCTCCAGTACTGTGGAGTTGTCGGTAACCACGGTAAGAGTACTGGTAGTTAAGGAGCGAGCAAGCTGAAATGAAACAAAGTAACAATGTATTAGCAAATATAAAAAAAAATAATGAGATCTTGTTCAAAGTTGCCTTTGCATGCAATATTGGGCAGTACCTCATCTTCGTCCTCAGAGGAGTCGTGTGGAGTCAGATCTTGTTCACTGCCTGACAGACACTCGAGAATCTGCAGATTGGATTTCAGATCTCGATCTAGACTTCCCACGTCCATGCTGCCGTAGGATAAGCGACGATCCTCATACTCAGGCCCCCATGACACGTCTTCGGCCTCGTCGTCGTACAAGAAGTCGAAATTTGTCAACACACTTATCTGAAGAAACAAAATTCAGCCATGAAGCTTGTTCCTGACTGTTATTTTGTTGTTGCTGTTGTTGTTGTTGTTTTTGTTTTTGTTTTTTTTGTTTTGTTTTTTTTTTGGGGGGGGGGGGGGGGATTGCGAATACGTTTTATACCATTTTCGGTACCATGTTGTGTTTCCGTCCTTTGGAAAACGAGTTATGCAAGTGACACTTAACAATTATTTCACTATTGGTTTAGAACACCTAAACCTGTGTAAAACCCCGAGTTCATGATCAGTTATGAAGGAATACATGTCACTACCAATGAACAAAAGGTACGAATTAACAAAAGATGAGTACGTGTAGCTATATGTAAATATACTTCGACAATGCGATCCACTTGTTTGCAACATTGAGCCATTGTGAGACCGCGTGAGTAAATCATCCCTTTTTAAAGGAGCACTGTCACGGGAGTTTTGCTGATTTCGGCTTCATTCGTTGCTAAAATCTTCACCTGGTACCTTTACTCCTTCCCAAAATGCTCAAATGGACTAAAAGAAACATATCAAAGGAATGGTGGCTCAGAGAGCAAACCATAATGAATTTCTGGCAATATTTTCAAGGAATGGCTCTAGAATTTGAAAAAACTGGCTAGTTTTTTCAAATTTCAATCCATTTCCATCCTTGCCATGCTAAGTGCTAGGCGGCAATAAATGGTTTCGGTGTAGTGATAAAGTCCTAGATAACAAAACTGCATCATTATTTTTGGGTTTCCATTGATGCAGTAACACATTTCGGCATTGTGAAATGACGCTAAAATACCGTGACAGTGCCCCTTTAAAGTTGTGCCAACTTAAAATTCGTACCACTCAGGAAACTAATCATAAAGTTTCCGTTTGCCATGTTTATGATAAAAGAATATTTCTGCTTATACTGAATGATTGTTCAAAGCTGACCTGTTGTGGTTCGAGTTCATCCTTGCCAGGCTCATTGGTCAGCCCTTCAGCCAGTGACGCCTCCTCAGATGAGGGCTGCTGTCCGGCGCCTTGCTTCTCCACTGCCAGGTCACTGCTCGAGCTGAACACAACAGATGGACTCTGTTTTAACCCTACCGTATGACCACATGTCGTCAGCACGTTCACGAGGCGTTCCCGAGTACGACGCTAGAATGACAGTAAAAATAAACAAACAGTAGGATGATTAAATGAGAGCCTCGTTCACCCACACGTATACACAGCCATTCTCAAAGGTCACGCAACGCTACTCCAACGAAATGTTTTGTGAGCAGAGGCATCACGAAAGAACGGACAAAATCTCATGACTTAATCCTATTTGCCCCGCATAAGGCAAAGGGCTTCCACCATAGCTCTTCACTGGATTCTGTTGTTTGCAATCAACTGGACCTCATCCATGCCTTCTCGATGCCTTCCACAGAGTTCTTTTCTCAAAAAGACAAAATCTCGTAACTTCTATTTGAAGAAATTTGTAGCAAGTAGTTGGGAAAATAAATATTTTTTGAGCAACTCTAGGAGGATCATGGGCCACTCAGACATTGCAACACTAGCGTACATGTACCTGTGAAAGATGAGGTTTTCTCCAAGCGGACAGATCCACTGTGGCCACAGGGGACACGACTTTGTTCTCCTTTCCATGCTCCACTGTGTTCTCCGGTGTGACACGCCGTCCTATCACCGGGGTGGTAGACAGGTCAAAGGTAAAGTCCAGAGTCCTCCCTGGAAGGTCTTTTTTGATCATCATGGCCTCTGCGGACCAGGAGCTGTCGTATGCAGTCCAGACAGAACTGGCGGGACGGGGGGGAGGTGTATCAAGATGAGAAGAGTGAGACACGGCCATCTTTAGTATGTCCAGTGACTCCTTCCACAGATTACCCTGCAAGGGAAACAAACCGAAGGCAATTGTGATTACAACTGACAAAGATTCATGAACAATGTGACATATCTATGAAATGATGATCACTCTTCACTTTCAAAGGTGAACTAATATATGGAACATACATAAGATATGGATTAACAACAACTTATTGAAAAGATATTTTCGACTATTAAATAAACATTAGATCCCTACCTGAAAAAATGTGCCAAGATCTCAAATGAAATTTTAAATACATTTATCAATACAAACGACCCACAATAAAGCGAATCAAAGGATTTTTCAAGAATATTAAGTACGCAACACCCTATATATGAAACGTTTATTTTGCTGTCATTTCTGTTATAAAGTAGTGTTTACCTTGAGATACTTGGCTATTGTTTTGAGTGCTTCATTCTGAAAGTGTCTCATAGCTGGCGAAGAGAAGTCTGCCAGTCTCATCAGAGCACACAGCATGCCCAGCACAACTTGATGGTACACTGGGGGACCACGCTCTAAAACCTGGTTTACAAAAAGCAGCTTAATCTCAGATTTTCTCTCTGGGTAGATAAGCTGAAAATAATTGCCCCTGTTTTTTCTGTGGTCGCCACCGACTGCACCAAGACATGTTCCTTATGGAAAATTCTTCGATGAAGCAAGCTCACAATGTTGCCCGAAAAACCATAGTATTATTACACTTAATAGCATCCTCTCCAGCAGCCCTGAACCTCCCCCACCTCACTTCTTCCTCGATCGACTCCCCCATAGCCGTAGCTTAATACTGTACATAGCATTTAGAACGTCTCTAAGTGCCAACAAATGTGTTGAGCTTTGGCTGGAATACAACTATCCAACTTGAGGTACCTAACGCGAGTTACGTGACATACTGATACCTCCAACAGGAAAGTGATGTGTGATCTAGTGAGATGTCCAAAGGAATCATTGATATATCTGCAGACCGAGTCAAGCCATGTGGACCGTGGCCTGTGGTAGGATTTCTCAATGTACATCTCAAACAGCTTGCCTAGATGAGCAAGATTCCCCGAATTGTTGCAGACCTGAAAGAAAGCCAGTCTATTATATTACTAACAACACTCCAGCGGTGACGGTAAAAGTATCAAGCAAGTCACTAGAGTAAGTTGACTGTCTACTGGATTACCTGCACTATATTGTGAGCACATGTCTTGCTAAACTCGTTAGGTTCGTCAAAATGCTCCAGCATGTGCGGCAACAAGGCTAAAACGTTGAGTGCAAAACCTGTGGAAAACAGATAACATAAGGCTCTACTTAGGCACCTATACACCCTCTGAAATTTCCGAATGATTGTTTAGTGTTGTATCATTGCATTTTAGTCACGACAGTAACACTCACCGGCGGCCTGGGACGGGTCCACCAAACTGACGTTTGAGAACACAGTGAGTTTGGACAGCAGATGAAGAGAAGGCTCAGAAGTAGCTGCGTTCGTTACACCCTGAAAAAACAAGTCACGCAATCCAACACAAATAAGATCATGTCACGCTATTGAAATGTTTGATTCAGTCGTAAAAATAACTAGCACCGAGGGAACAATAAGTAGAAAATTCGTAAGCAAGTTTTAAAGATGAACAACAAGTACAAACCTTTAGCAGGAGCGCTTGTAGTCCTGGAAAATCATTCCACTTGAGCCTGTGAAGAACTTTGTCAAGCTTTTCCCGGGAATCATGTTGACTTAAGTCCAGAAACGACAGTACCTATAATTAACGAAACAAAAGATATAAGTCAATTAATAGTACATGTACCCTCAAAAAATTCTGAAAATTAAAAGTTCATAAAACAGCAGTTTAAGAAGAAGGCATGTACTACACTGATTACGCACGTATTGTGAAAATTTGGGCCTTTATAAGTCCATCCCTCTATCTCATGCAGTACGCAAAAACCTTGACTAGCACTTCGGCAAAAAAAATGATGCCGTGCATTCAGCAACAAGGGAAATCACGTTACAAAAACTTCGATGACGACCTCAGTTACGAGCCACGTAAGGACGTTAGCTTTGGCTTCGCGCCACACAATACAATGAGGTACTAACCTTGTTGAGCAGATGAATAGCCATAAGGAATTCATGTTCATAATCAGATTCGAGTAGAGAAACTGCGATCCAAAACACTCGGGTCACCATGTCTGCTTGACTCTGGGGATTGACAGCCTCAGAAGGTGTCTTCAGACACTGCACACTGACGCTGAATAGCAAAAAAAAAGTACTGGATATCACGCATCAACTCATTCACACATTAATTTAACAGGCAAAAGTTCGAGTCTTTTTTTGAGAATACAATTCGTAATAGTTTTCAAACTTCTTAACTACGCCTGCAATTGATTCATCAATGTTAACTTGATTAGCCATCCGCTTTGAAAATTCCACACAAATCTTTTCAAAGGGAAAGCGAAAACTATTAGAGGAAGCAATTGTCACTCACGTTCAATTGTCGAGAGAAACGCAACACAATAACGACTGGAGCTTGCACAAAGAAAACAATACATTGAAAGATGCCATAAAGATAGTAACCGGGGTTAACTTATATTTCCAATGTTACCTTCTTGTTTTGAGATGTGGATCATCCCTGCTGCCGTTCAGGCGTCCAAACTGATTTAAAAGAGAAGAGTGCCTCTTAAACTCGCACCCGCTACTAAGAGAGCGAATGTGCCCGCCATGTCTTATCCTTGTCAGCGGACTAATCGATCCAACGCTAGAACTCAACATGTTTAAGTTCATTCCATCAACAAAGTCTTCTTTTTCATCCTCCAGGTGAGAAGTCAGCCCAAAATCCAGGCTACTGGACAGCTCAGTCGTGTTTGATTGGTCCACGATTGTCCAATCAGAAGCGGCTTCTAGCGTCAGAAGGATCTCCATGACATAACCCTGAAAAGGAAATGTGTTAAGCAATAATGCCCTGACTGGGGCGCAATTAACTCAAGCACAGTTTAAAACGCAGCTATTAAAAAGACAAAAAGAGCACATGCTAGCGATTTCACGTGCGTATAATCCATAGCAGTAAAACAATCGGCTTAGTTATTCCTTTCTGGATCTAAGACCTCTGGCGCAGCTCTAAGGCTAAAGTGATTGAACTGTCTTGATCGAGTTGAAAAGTTCCACCACTATTGAGTACAAATACAGCCTTCTCAATTGCTCAATTTATTCATCTGAAATACTTTGCAACCAAGCCAGTTCAGTTCGGCTTTGCAGGTAATAGTGTGAAGACACAATTATCCCATAACAACTATTTACGCTACAACAGAATATGGATGAACTAAACATACCTGCACGTCCTCACTACCATCACCAACAGACTCCACCAGCCTGGAGAGCACATCAGACAGCATGGACCAGGAAAAAGGTACCTTAAGAGCTCTGAACACCTGGAAGGACCGGCCAGCATAGTGCCTTGAGGAGCATGAAGTGGCCCACTGGAGAGCCACCTTGGCCAATTTCTCCTGTACTTTACTACCAGAATCAGATGCTTGGAAAATTTGTACTACTGACGCAACAAAAAGCTCTAGCTGCTCGGCGCTCTTGATTTTGTATGAACGAGGAGTGATTTCTTCGAAAGCCCACAGAGGCTTGCAATCGCTAGGAGAAAACAACACGTTAAAAGCTGTGTTCTGTGACCATCCAAGTGACTAGTCTTTTTTATTTTATACCTACACTGATATAAGGATGCATTTACTCACAGGAGAAAGCGGTCCCATTAAAACTACCATTCCTCACCTGTTTGCTAAAAATTCAATCAGTTCCTGGATCTGTTCTACAAGTCTGTTAGCAGAGTTTTCCTCAGGTGGTAGAGTTTGTTTCAGAGAACTGCTGCCAGCAGCAGACCTACACAATAAGAAAGCAAAAACTGCAAACAATCTCACAACAACGTGCTGAACTAATGGTTGCTGCGCTCCACCCTGGATCGAAGGGTCCGAGTCCAAGCTCTGGCCAGCGTCAAAATCTTGTGTAGTTAGATAACACTCTTTAGCCTCAATACCTCAATCTACACGCGTATATAAATTGCTGCAGTGGACAAGTACACCATCTAGGTGGATGTAGAAACACTTCTACGAATACTATACTTGCGTCCAATACAGACTTTTTTCTATATTTAAGCAAAGAAAAATATCAAAAAACTTTAAAGGAGAACAAATGCAGGACACCTCTGCAAATAAAACCAACCAGCATTCACTTTGTTGTCAGAGACTATCGCCGCAAAAAAACGTCACTGATTTGTACTCGCGATAGATCAGTGGTTCCTATGGTTTATTTTACGATAGCCAGTGCAAAACTGTTGTGCACCGTAGTAACATTTCAACGATCAAACGCCAGAAGTTAGGTAAAGTACATTTTACCTGCTAACATAGAACTCTTATTCTTTTACAACAACCAATGTACAACACTAAGCATTTGAACTTACCCGGATGTGCCAGCGCCTGCGCCAGCAGCATTTCTCTCCACAGAAGGACCCTGCCTTTCATACTCGGCACTAGTCCCAGCGCCTGCACTGGAACCAACTACACCTACGATGTTACCGACATCAAGTGTCCAGGAAGATTTTAACAGGCCATGTTTACCAAGGCCCTGTTCAGATATAGTGATGAAGTTGAAGAGGGATTGAGCTAAAGATACGTGATCCCCTCGGCACACCAGTACAATGATGAGATTGATTAATAGTCTCTTGCTGTGTTCGTAAACCAAGGCTTTGCCGTGATCCAGAGCTAAGGAAAAAAAAACAAAAGTGTTATTAAGAACATCAACGAACTAAATATCTGGAAAACCAAGTAACAGAGGCCTCAAATGTCCCTAAAATAACGCTGAATTTCCTAGATGAAGAGGGCAGTACAGGATGAGTTGACGTCAGACAATCTGTTAAGGCTCACCGTGCCAAAATATGGCACTACTTGCGACACAATTTTTAGAACATCCTGCTGCAATCAGTCCGAACGCCACGACCACCCGACAATTATAATCTACAGTATTTCTTTCTATCCAGCACTCCCACTCGATAAACTTACTTTATTAAGTGTTGATACACGGTTAAATCGTAGCCAAAAGCAAATAGAACACTGGATTTGTCAAAATGTTTTCAATAAAGACTGCTTGGATTTCAACTCCTTTTCGGAAGAACTTCTACTCTAGCAAAAAAAAGTCGCAATCTTTGGCACCAGCCGTAATCAGCATCTAAATGTAACAAGTGGCAAATTTTAGTTTGGTCAAGAATTAAACCAAGAGAAAGCTAGGGTAAACTCACCAAGGAAAATAACATGAAGCATGAGAGGTAGATGTTTCTCCCAGTCAACTGAGGCTTGGTCAAGAACTAATTCAGCTAGCAGCATCAGCGCAAAATTACACCTGAAAACAAAGCACACCTGTCGGTTAGATACAGCAGATACAGATAACCCTAAAGATGACACACTGCTGAAGACACTGCAGGACTAGAGGAAAGGAATCAAAAATACATTTTCATCTGATATAACAGTTTAGAGCTTTGACCTGAATGCATTTGCTGACACAACTAGAATTAGAAATAAACGAGTTCACGATTTGATGACATTACAAGACAGAATCTCTACTGTTTATTCCTACCTGTATAGTGAAGCCACATACGGTGCAAACGGTAGAATATCAGGAAGAGGCGCAAAATATTTCTCTCCCTCAGGGACTGGTAGCGAAAGACTCACGCCAGCACTAACAAGCCTATGCGCCATAATGACCCATTCATGTGCCCAGGCCCCCTCAGGTTTCTCTCCCTCTACAATCGGATCTTCTTCTTCAGGCTCCGCTAGCGGCACAGGGGTTTCCAGTGGTTCAGAGGTAGGAGCTGTCAAGCGAATAATAAAAAAAGGCTTTATTCGACACACTGGCTGTTCTCTACCGCGACGATACCATCCTGAACTCATGACAAGAGTGTAGCCCTTCATATAGGGAATCATTGTAAGATTTCACACTCACTCACTGAACCACTTACACTCACCACTGTCTACACCTCTCGGAAGAGAGTCGCCTTTTTCCTTCCTCTCATCCTTGGCAGCATCTCGTCTTTCTTCTTTT
>JAHPZR010010353.1:12500-18360 GCA_019787425.1 Platygyra sinensis
AGGTCTGAGTTTTTGGGGTCTGAGTTTTTGGGGTTTGAGTTTTCGTGATCCCGAAAACTCAGACCCCAGGAAATAATAAAGAAAACGGGTTTGAACCCATCTCAATCTTATCACCTAAAATGTTTTATGGTCACACAGTGTTCATAAGCGAAAACAGCCAGAAAGAATCGAGATATTAACCTTCTCTGGTTTATCACTGTCACGTCCAGTGGATAAAAAACTGTCTTCAATTTGAACAACGTACATTATGGCAACTCTGTGTCTTCTTTTCGGATCATGTATCTCATGGGGGGCCTCGACCGATATATCGACCGATACTTCAGTTGATATATCAGTCGATACATCGGTCGATACTCGACCGAGTATCGGTCGATAGTCGATCGAGTATAGGTTGATACATCGGTCGAGTATCGACCGATGTATCGACCGATAGTCCACTCAATGATACTCATGGTGTCGGTCGACATATCGACCGCGATACTGTCAGTGGTATATCGGTCAACTATCGGTTTTATATCGGTCGACTGTCAGTCAAGTCTCGGTCGATACCCGACTGAGTATCGATCGATACTCCTTTAATATCTCGCTAGCTTAAACGTCCAGTATGGAACGTCAGTTAACAAATATCTGAATGCTTTTAATAAAACGCATTGGTAGCGTGTTGTCGCCATCCAATGCATTATTCTTGGACTAGTGCCAGTGCCATTTGCTCTTTCTAGTTCTCTACATACTCGGTGGAGTAACGGTTGAGTATGGACCAACATAACAGACCACTCAATGGTGATTGTTTTTTTTAACCCTTTAGAATAATTGATATACATTTCACCAGTTTAATTGAAGTAGGTAAAATATTGAGTTAGGTAAAAAATTCTCTGAAGTAACTCGTATTTTTGCTGGTACTTTAATGTTTGCTTTATCTACCGGTCGCGTGTCGGTCGAGTATCGACCGATGTAAAGTATCGGTGAAGCATCGGTGAAATATAGGTGAAGTATCGGTCAAGTAACGGTCAAGTATCGGTCAAGTATCGGTGAAGCGCCAAGTATTTCGACCGATAGGATTGTCGGTCGATACATTGGTCGACACTCGACCGATATATCGACCTATACTCGATCGAGTATCGACTGATACTCGGTCGAGTATCGACCGATGTATCGACCGAAGTATCGGTCGAGGCCCCCTATAAGATACATGATCCTTCTTTTCTTCGGTAAAACAAATCACCAGCAAATGTTATCAGTGTCGGTTGCTATTTTAAACTTTGTTTAACTTAGTTTTTCACTGTTTGATTGACGCCACAGCGATAAACAGGAGAAGATATTAAAATATATTGCTTCTTTCTGGTGGTTGCCTATGAACATTGCATGACCATAAAACATTAGGTGATAAGAACTGAGATGAGTTTACAACGTAAACCTTTTTCGAAAAAATGTAAATCTTTTTTTTAATAATTGAGGGGTCTGAGTTCTCGGGGTCTGAGTTTTTGTGACACCCTGTAAATAGATCCAATAGTAAGCAAGATACAGCCATTTGAAAATGTCAAAATTTACAAAGAAATGCATGGCCATCTGAACACTGTCTGAACACAGGGTCCAAATGGCCATACATTTCTTTGTTAATTTTGATGTTTTTAAAACACTATATCTCAGTCAAAGCTAGCCTGATTACAGTCTTTCCCATAAAACCATGAATGCCAGAATGGAATGTTTATTGTTTCACAACCAATCAGATGCGAGATGAAACCGCAAAAGATAACTGACAAACCGAAGAATAGATTAATCACGACTTGACACGAAACAACGAGCTCGCTTTTTCTTCCACAAGGAATCTTTAATTTTACTGTTTTCAAGTAAGTACTGAAAATTTTCTTTCTCTATTCCAGCTTTGTTGTCACCAAAGAATAGTTACTGTATGAACGCCATTTTACAGAAAAGTGAAGTTAATCAAGAAGACAGGATCAGACACTGCTAGAAAGCGCGTCTGAGAGCAAGAGCAATGAGCCAATCACAAGCGATGCTTCTCCCTGTTTGTTTGACCAAAATGTCATGCTAGTTAGCTGTGGTTGGTTGTTTTCGATCCATATTTTTTGTAGCTGAGAAGCCTTCACCCATGACGCCGACCTGTACTGTTGTAAATTTTCACAATTTGCACTCACATTTAGGTCTCTTCGGTAGTTTGGTTTTGAACAGACAGAATCAAGTGACTGGTCTTGGTTTGTGGTCAAAAATAGCTTTTTCAGAGAGATCAAAAGGGAAAATTGAAGATTTCTTGTAGAAGAAAAAGCGAGCTCATTGTTTCGTATCAAGTTGTGACTGATCCCTGCTGTGGTTTGTCGGTTATCTTTTGCAGTTTTGTATCATATCTGATTGGTCGCGAAACAATAAACATTCCAGAAATTTTCTCTAGCATTCACAGTTTTATGGGAAAGACTGTAACACCAAACTTGGGGATTTTGTGACTCTTGGTGTGTTCTTTCTGAGGATCAATAGTTGCTTATCCCATAATTTACAGACTCGTACCTAGTCCTTTTTGGTTTGAATAAGGCAATGAAAGTTCCTTGGAATCTTACCTTAAAATCCTTGTTGTAAATCTTATCCTTGGCATCCTTGTGTGCCTTGTCAAGATCTTCTTTGCCAATATCAAAATAGCATAAATCTGTATCAAGCTTTACTGTTTTAAGGGTTGGCTCATCTTCATAGAGTACATCCACATCAGTAGCTTGTGACTTATAAAGAATGTGTTAAACCAAAACTGGAACATTCTCTCCTGTTCCAAAAAAAAGAAACATAACAAAGAGTATAAATAATGGAGAAGCACTCTGTTATTATTATTATTATTATTGTTGTTGTTGTTGTTATTGTTATTGTTATTGTTATTGTTATTGTTATTATTATTATTATTATTATTATTATTATTATTATTAAACTATTTATATACATACAGTATCATGATAATAGGTTCTTTTTCTTCCTGATGATCAGCCAAAATCACACTGACTCCTTTTTTCTTTGCAAGTCAAGTTTTTCCAGCTAGCCTTTTTTAACTATTTTGCAAGAGAACCATACATGTACATCATTAAGGTATGAGTTGTTGTCATATATTAATTTACCTTTAAATTGCAAGAGGAAAAAGTTGCAAAACTATTAAGGTGGTTAAGCTTGTCTGGTATAAGAGGGAGGTACTTGAGAGAGAGAGTGAGAGGGTTACCTTTTTCAACGTGTCCTTGTTGAAAAATTCTACTCTGATATCACCAAAGATTGGAATTGGTTGGCTAGCTCAAATGCAAACCCATCATTAGATTTCTTTCCCTAAAAATAATAAAAAGAAGGAAACCTTAATGTTGAATGTCTGTTAAGGAGGCTGGAAAGGGTTTTTGGCTGCACGCGCGTGCCCAATCTACACACGCCATAACTTAAGCACACGCATCAGCTGAATGAATCAAAATTAGCACACCGGAAGTTAAATCTTGCATAAAATCACGCGAACTGGAAATAAAATCTGCAGAAACATTTGTTTTCTAGGCCAAAATTTTGCCCAGTGACCTATTGTGATTTTTTGCATACATGCGCCATTCACAATGGCACTTCAAATATAAAAGTTTTGGGGAAGTTTATCTAGTAGAATTTTCTGTAAGCCACAAATTGCATTTTCTTTAAAGATCTTTAATTCTACTAGATAAATTTTTTCTATACTGTTTGCAAAGTTAAAGAATTTAGGGAACTTTCCAACAAAGAAATAAAAATGGTTGGTCACCAAATTAGTTTTTCTGATAATTTACAAAAACTGAAATTCAGTGGACGTATTTGTGGACCTTGTGTGTTGCCATGGTAACTGATATGACGTCACAAGTACCCTTTAAGTATAGCCCAGCAGTAGAGTTGCAAGGAGACATATAGTTTGTCCACACCATTAAACATCGTTTTTTCGTCATCTTCCATCGTTTCACAAACACTGCAGCAATGAAAAACCCTTTCGAGCCTCCTTAAGTAAGAGGCCCAAGTTTGGTGTTTTTTTTTCCATTAAACTCATCGCCAATAGATGAGCTTGGAGATGGTGCCTGCCAAAGCGGGTGGCAAATCCAGGGCGAGCAACAAGCCTTGAGCCACAAGCCATTAGCAGCACACACACAGGCCTCCACGGCAACTCTGAGAGCGGCCACCACCCACCAGGCACCGTCACACTGACCAAGTCAGTGGAGATACTTACCAACCCTATACTTACCAAATCCACCAATGAGGGAGGGACGGGAAGGGGAAAAAGCGGAACAACTAAACGATTTGCTGCTAGAAACAAACAGCACCTCACACAGCAGAAACGAACAACATGTGCGATTCGAGAAAGCCCCGTATGTCACCTCGATGTGCATGATTCCCAGACCACCGCTGACCAGCATTGGCTTGATTTTAACTTAGCCTAAATTACATTTAGCCACATTAAACGTAACAAACTTAATTTTATAATAGAATCTCTATGAATGTCCCCATTCCTTTTTTCAGAGCGGGATTTTCCTATATAACTGCTGCAATTCAAATTGATCACTCTCCCCACCTAGGAACATAAACATGCTGTCCAACAAATCCAGGGCAAATAATTTCCATCAAGGTTACCCCAGACATTTGCATAATTACTTTTGCCTTCCACTAAATGTCTGTTTGTTAGTCAGGAACAGTTTCTCAAGACACTCACAAAGTACACAATCATTTTACATACATCTACCTACAGTCATGATGATTTCCTTTATTCCCATTACTTGTATTGTTTAAATTGTGTGCATTGTATTGGTACATTATGCAAGGAGAAACTAGAGGCTGATAAATTAGTGGGTCCTACCTCATCAACTTTGGATTGGTACACCTTAACATTCTGCTGCCAAATAATGCAATATGGATCTGAAAGCAAAACAGTGTGTTACCAGTGAATATACGATGTAAACGGTAAAGTCTCCATTTGAGCCAAGTGGCCCATCAGGCATGCACTTATCTTCAGCTTCAATAACATGAAGTAACCAGCTGGGTATTTCTTCACCCCCCTGGATGAGATGCTTGTTCATCACAGGGCTATGAGCAGTATTGAATTCGCCCATACCCTTTATCAGCGCTCCAAGCTCACTTTTTCAAAAAGTCGCCTTTTGGCGACCTTCAATTGTAAAATGGTCGCCATAAAAAAATTCGGTCGCCAAGAAAAAACCTGAAGGGGGGGGGGGGGTGGGGGGAACACTTTATGACCTATTACACGAAGGCCACACTTCACTTTGCTACTTTAAGTTTACGTGTTCATGTCGAGTTTCTGAACAACCAGAGGGGAAAGAGAAAGACAGGTGATGCTGCCGCTTGTTCTATTGATTAAATTCGTCATATTATGGATAATTTTTCAAGTAAGTTTCTCTTTTTATCTGTTGGTCGCCAATTGGCGACTTTCGCTGGAATTTTAGTCGCCAAGTATTTTTTCCACTCGCCATGGCGACCAAATGGTTGCAGCTTGGAGCGCTGTTTATACATTTACAATTGGGTAGAGAGAGGTACTGTAAGAGTAAAGTGTCTTGCTCAAGTTAAGAGCACAACATACTATCCCCAGCCAGAACTCAAACCTGAACCACTCAGTCCAGAGTTGAAATCACAAACCACGTGACCCAGGGCACCAAACAATGTACATAGCATTAATAAAAATGCTATTTGTGCCTCTGAATTATAACAAGAACTACAAAGTACTTACTGAAAGTGAAGGTTTGGAACATGGACTTGGAGAGCATCTCATAGCGCTTGAGAAGTACCATGGTCGGAGTGTATTCCAAGCCCTGTCTTAACACATGATTGTAGTACAGAACATATCTCCGCTGACTGGGAATCGTAACACCTTTAGCAT
>JAHPZR010010354.1:7500-10524 GCA_019787425.1 Platygyra sinensis
CTGTGTGCATAGTAATTGCCAAATTTATTGTGAGACAAAACATCACTTCTGCCTGTAGTAAGGAAGCTACTGCTGTTGTAAAATGGTAATTTCTTTTTGGATTCCAATGGTTTTAAAGTTTTTAAAAAGACAATTGTATTATCGCATACTTCATGAAATAAGCCAAGAAAGAGAAAGATGACATATTTTTTATTGCCTTATTATAAACAAAATACAAATACAATATGGTAGAGATGGAACGCCTGCTAGTTATGCAACATTTTCGAGTGGTACACTTTAGGCGAGTGTGTATACCAAGAAAATATAAGTGACAAGTGGGACATTCCACAATTATACCATGAGAAAGGATTACATAGCTATTTTATACCATGTCATAGAAAATACAGTAGCGAGATGGGAAGGTTGGGTGTGATGCAGTTAAATTGCACTGATCGATGGGAAGATTTGGTGGAATACTGACAAATATACAACAGATTTCCTGCATTCTGATTGGCTCTTTTTTTTGTATGGCATGGTATAAAAACAATAATATTATAACAATATTATAATCGATCAAATATTTCACCTGCACACGATTGGTCTTAACACATCAAATGACCCAATATTCCCCAGCTAAAACTGGGGAATATCAGAGATTGTTTATACCTCCCAAAATATCAATGATCAAGAGCGGTGTCCATGTAAGAACCGACCACTCAAATTTTCGTGGAAAATGGATTGCCTTCATTTTTTCTACACAAGTCAAACAACATATGCAATGAACGAAAATGCCCTTTATTTCGATAGATTCGCTTTTTTAATTTTTTGAGGAATTTTTTTTTGTAGGCACCCCGAAAACTACACAAACCGGAAATTGAAACCCCAAAAATTGGGGGTTACGTTATGCTTGCTCAAACTTTGCACATTTGATAAAACGACCTAATTCTTTCAGAATTACTGCATAATTCTTTCTTCTTTCCACACAACTAAAAACTATCTGCTTATCTTAAACGCAAGCAAAGTTATGACGTCTTAACGTGATCCGCTTAAAGATGTCTTTGCCATCTTTGCTGACATAGCCTCCAAACAAACAGATTTTTTTCAAAAGTGGGACCTCTTCATGAATGATGACTGTTATCAGCGTAATGTACTAGGCCTAAGCTACAATTATCTGTATTAAAAGTTGTGGGCACTCATAATTTTGATACGCAAAAAATTCGACAAAGTAGCGGAAATTTCAACAATTTGTGTGGAAATGACGAATCTCATCCGTTGACTAAAATGCGGTTTTGAGTTTCTCAGCGAACTTTTAGACATTACCTGAGTAGATTTATTGAGTTTTAACGCTTGGAGAACTCAATGAGACTTATTTTACGCCAAAATATCGAGAAATATCTCAAGCCTCACGTTTCTTTTGACTGACCACTGCCGATCGTCATCACGACCGTTCCGTCACGCATCACACATTCTTGGTTGAAGGAGGCGTTGATTTAAAATGTCTTATCCCCATAGAAATAAGCAGCCTTTTTATTACTATTTCATACTTTTTCAACACCTTTTCCTTTTATTTTCTTGTTTTCTTTTTATAAGATTGCTGTAATATTAATTTTAGTTGAGTCATTGCCGAAGCCGGTAGTGTTACAGTTGGGGTCAATGTCAACAACATTCTTTTGCTAACTCAAATTTGACCGTTCGGGAGACTCTTTTCCGCTAATAATTAAGTTGCTAATAAATCAGGAGAGCTCATAGAGAGATTTTTACCCCTAACTGATATCGGCTTAATTCACCCACTGGCGTTTACAAAAGAGACGATATTACGAACCAGCGGTCCAACAGATAAATCCAAACTGATAATTTTAGTTATTTACTCCTTTAGTTTCGGCACGGCAATAGCCGTGCTAAAGTCGGTAGCACGACAGAGCTTGCTGTGCTACACGGCAGAGTCGAACTTAATTCTTAAATGGTTTCAAACGCCTAGCTACAGCCGTGCCAAAGTCGAACTTAAATAATGATTAAGCACGGCGTTTGAAATGGGCCTAAGACACCGCTTGATTTGATGCTGAGTAAATCGAGTAACATGATACTGTGTTGCGAAGTCTCACCAAGACAAGTATTTGTATCAGACTCATAAAAGTATGGCATCCCAGTCTTGCCAATTTTTAAAAATTATAGGGCATACTAGATTAAGACAGAGTTTCCTCTTCATAGTATTCTTAGAGAAACCAATTTTGACACCTGAATAACCCGGACACGCAGTTTTGTGCAATTCGGAAACGATTTCCCTGGAAGCATTGCACAGCTAAATCCACTACTTTTAAAAATTTTTAAATATTTTTTAACTTCCACACGGTCGTTTTGCTTTCCTGCCAAAGTTTTACAAGGGAAATATGGGAATATGGCGGGTCATAGGATTACTCTCCCGTTTACTACAAAAGTCAGTCCATTGTGTGATGTATGGGGAGTACTGCTTTTGTGTTCCTGCTGACCAAGACTTGAGGATGATTTCAACAGCTTTGCCTGAAACATTTCTCTGTTGGAGACTCTGCCAGAGAGCTTGCAGGCCATCAGGTTTAATTTTTCCCGAAGAGGGTGTAAGGCATCGTTGTGAGGTTGCATTAGTAGATGATTCGACTGTGGAAGATGAAGGGGATAGTCCACTAGCAGATGAAGGAGAGTGGTGAACCAGGGTTGGGTCTGCCAAATGGGAACTACAAGTACACCAGTTGCTTGGTCTTGGTCTATTTTCTGTAGGCAGGCTGTGATGACACTGAAAGGCGGAAAAGCATAAAAATAGTGTTCATTCCAGCTCATGTAAAAAGCATTGACATATTTTGCACCAGGGTCAGGTTTCCATGAAGCATAGGTGGAAACCTTAAAATTTAGTCTTGATGCAAAAAGGTCCACATGAAAAGGTCCCCACATTTTGTTAATGTCTGCAAACACATCTGAGTGTAAATTCCGTGGATTGGGTGGGGGGGCGAGTTGATGGATACTCGAGCTCTTTTGAAGTGTGTGGGGGGGGGGGGGAGGGGGGGGGGGGGGGGG
>JAHPZR010010356.1:0-22500 GCA_019787425.1 Platygyra sinensis
CTGGTTTCTCACTTTTTTACCGTCACATATCTACCCTCGTTAAATAAAGTTGATTGTTATTAGTATTATAAAAAATCATTGGGGTAATCTAGGAAATAGTGACCGAAGGCATGTTTATGCTAAGCGTCACAATGTGTAGTAAACATAGCTAGAATATTACTAAATGTCCCCTATGATATCAGGGTATAAATTAGAAATTTCAGAGGGAAGGGGCAATGGATAAAACACTACATTTTTTAACATTTTTTCAACTAATTTTTTTAAGTGACGAGAGACTAACTTATAGCTGAAATGATCCATTCACAACAATTATTGTTGAGTAATTAACAATGATTCTCCAAAGTCGAGGTGAATAGTGGTGGATATTTATCGAACCACATGTCTTGGATACAAAAGGGACATTTTACTTCCCCACATCCTAACCCACAGCAGTCACAAGAAGTGAGGAAATCTGGTGGGCATGTAGAAATGGGTGGTCTTTATTTATAAACAACCCACATTTCATGACTTGAAAGTTCACATAGCTCTTTTTCATAACTGTTTCATAAGCCTTTATGGCATCACCCTCATGTTTACAGCCATGCCTCGTTGCTTTGGTGTTTATCTTGTAAAGACTAGGGTAACAGATTGTCTTGATGAGGCTCTGTGATGGTTGTGATAAATTTGAGTGAAAAACAGCACCGCTTATAGAAGCCCCAATTCTTCCAGCGCGATGATTAAAGAAGCCAACACCCTTTGATTGAGCTTGGGTGTTTTTCTCAACTAGTTTGATTTGGTCTTCTGAATAGTGTAATTGTACTTCAATGCATTTCCGCAACAGTTCCATGTAGCCAAGACTTAAATTTTCAGTGCGAAACAATTCTGAAACTACCGGGACTGAACGGCTTTGGTTGACGAATTGATCGGCAAAGGGAGGAACCAAACTCAAAGCCACTACTTTGATTTTACACTTATTTAGTTTTCCGTACAGCTCATCGATTTCCTCCTTCAAAGGACGCAAATTAGCTGAGGCGGAAACAGCTCCTGAACTAGAAACTCGAGGGCTTTGCGAAGCTTCCGGTCGGCTGGAGATTGTTGGCTGCTGTGGATTATCAAGATTATCGATTTTCTGGTCAAGGTTTTCTTTAAGCTTCTTAGCAGATGAGAAATTGATGTCCTTGACCCTCCATGAACATTTTACTTGAGTACAAGCAAGCCTGCCATGAATTCGTGTAGTGGCCTCCAAATAAAATAAAACACTCGCGATATGTGAGCACGATTCTGCTAGTCCAGCTTTGCATCCCAAGCAATGGGCCGACAAAACAGTCCCATCCTGTTCGGTTATAATCCAAATATTCACCAAAGGATCATTCATCCGCTGTGAGTGTCGCACACGTGCTCTTACAACATATTTTCCGGCGATTAGTTTGCCCACAACTAAGGTCACAAATCCCAAAACCATTTGGTTGAACGCCTCAAGACTCTTGAAAGCCTTGAACTGTTGGTTTGTATAGTAACTAGTCTCAAGTACAAGATAGCTTAGCAAGTCCGAGATCTCAACTGGAGGCAAGCATTCCGGACTAAACTGGTCCGTCGGTATACTTGCGGGGTCAACTCCGGTGACCGAGATCTTCTGCAGATATCTCTCCTTTACTCGACCCTCTAAGGCTTTGGCGTACTCAGAGAGCACTGGGATTCATTTAGACGCATCATCAGTACTATTTTCGTTTTTGTTTTTTGAAATATCCATCGAAAAATCGAAAAAAACTGGTTGAGAAAGCAAGAGGTTTGCTATAGAAATGGCTTATATTTACATAAATTTGACACCTCGAGGGACACCAACATGGCGGACACTGATTTGAGCAGAGCTAGTGACGTCACGTGAAACCCAAGAATACCTAAAACAAAATTATCAATTCTCGTAAGCTTTCTACGCACGCATTTATGACGTAATTTGTGTACGAAAATATATTAAAATTCAGCAGCACGAGGCTGTGGGGAATTTCCTAAAGTCACCTACTGAGATCTATTGTTTTAGATTGAATTTTAATATATCAAAATTGGTCCATTACAGCTGGTAACCAATAACAACATTTTGTAATTTGATATCTGTAAATGGACTTCTACGCCATTCGTACACAATTACGTGCTTTTTATGGCTTCCTTGTTAATTTTTCTCCACTGTTTGTTAACTTATCATGAGAAAATTCAACTAACAATAATTATTAAAAATGGATCAATGGATAATGCAATTCGAGAGTTTTCATTGGCTTAAACATCAAGGTATATGAGCCATTATACCATGATCTACAAAAATGGCGAGCGTATGCGTGATTTTTGGGTCTTTTTGTTTTTATTGTAGTATAGTTTTTTATATTTTGGGGGCGTTTTTAATAAAACGATTATTCCACTCGCGCTTGTTGGATATGAGATGATTATAGCCAACTCGGCGCTACGCGCCTCATTGGCTATTTATTATCTCATATCCAACGCGCGCATGGAATAATTGTTAATTATCGAGACATGCTCTGATGTATATGCCCTATCACGGACTAGATATTGCACCCTGTAAATAAAAAAAATTGGGAGCTTTTGCCTTTTCTAAAATTAACAACAGTTAATCAAGACCGCCAGAAACTGTTCTCATCTGGCGTTTAATGACGTTTCAGAAACGATGATGTCAAGAATTTGCATTTAAAAGGAGTCGGTGAAATTAACATGCCTGTACGTGATCTGAAGTATGCACCTGTCATCTTGACGTTCAATCTAATTGATGAAAAAACAAAATTGCCTTGGGAATAAACTATTGGCACTTAACTTCCTTTCAGAAAACATCGCTTACAATTTCCTCCGAAAAGTGTGTCCTCCGTTTTTCATTGCCAGCTTTCTGCTCATTAAAATGTCCTTCTCTTGACAGCTAAAGCGAAATGGAAAATTGGTTCAACGTTATCGGCTGGTTACTCTCAGTCCTAACAGCAACAGGAAACGGCCTTGTTATCCTTCTTATTGCCAAAAGTCGTCGACTTCATTCCTCGGCCAACTGGTTCATCATTTCCTTAGCTGCGGCTGACTTTGGTGTCGGAATCGCCGTTTATCCATCAGGATATTTTTGTCATAACTCCATCATGGCTTGTAACACCAGGGTGTACATGGCATTCTTCTGGTTCTTCCTCCACTCTTCGGTATCAAATATTTGCACCTTGACTTGGGATCGTTGCGTCGCTATCGTTCATCCTTTCAAATATAATACCTCCATGACTAAGAGACGTCCAGGAGTGGTGATCTTGATAGCTTGGTTGATTCCCTTTGTAATTTCTCTGTCGCTTTTCGTTGGAATGTACGTCGCCAACTCCGAGACTGCTTGGAAAGTTTTGCGGTCACTCGGCGTGTCTGCTTTTGACATAGTATCATGTGTGCTTCTCTTCTGTGCCGTTGTTCGTATCCTAATTGCAGCACGTGCACAGTCACACCAAGTATTTGAAACAGAACTACAACTTCAGTGCAATTTTTGGTCCCCTGAAGCTGTTACTTCCCGCAGACGACGAGCTCCCAACACAGCTCGCTTCATAATTGCTTTAGTCGTTTTCTTTCTGGGATGCTACGTGATTGTAAATTTCTTAGTTTTATGTGAGACTTTTTCTTGCCCAGTGTCCTCCGAAAAAGTTGGCCATGTCGTGACCTGTCTCTTGGTTCTGAACTCCGCAGTGAATCCTATGGCTTATGCGCTTTTGAACAGAGACATCAAGAGAGAAATAGGCTTGTTTATATCTCACATGTTGAATTCCTCTCGAAGCGTGGGACGACCTTACCTCAGACCTACCATCATGGCGCACCTCGGTCAACGAGAGGAGCCAAGTTAGCTGAAGAGCGTCGGAGAGCTAAGGTTGAACAAAACGGACACCACGGAAAGCGAGAGCTGCTGACTTTTGGATGCCAGCCACTTGGCGTCACAATCATGATCTACACAATCTGCAACAGTCTGTTCTGCATGTAGCCACATCAGATAAATCAGCCATCTTTATAAACATTCAACCAACCAGTGAATCAATAGTCATCATCGATGGAAGAAACCATAAAAAAAACATACATACAGCTCGAGTGAAACCTTTTGTGAAAGATTCTTGATGTCGCAGTGAATCCTTTGGTTCACGCGCTCTCTTACAGTCTCCGTTGAAAATTTCTGAAAACTGATGCCGGAACCTGAAACATACTTACTGATCACAAGCATTTTCTCAATTTCTCACAAACGTGCAAAAAATTTAATCAACACAATTACCAACCGATTACTGATTAGAAAACTGCTCAAGAAGCTACCTTTTACATTCTTTCTTCATTTCATTTACAATTAATTTGTACAGAATTTCGCCGAAATCGATCTCTGATCTTCAATTTTAAACAATAACCCGAAAATTACATAGTCTGCCCATGATAGTCGCACACGTCTTAGAGACAGATGAAAGGTCTGTTTTGAGAAGCTTGGTCAAAATGGGAGACTTTTTGAACACTCTCTTTGTTTCTTTCGATTCAGTGGTAACGGCGGTAGGAAATAATTTTCTTATCGTAATTTTAAGAATTGAAAATTAAAGAAAATTCAGTACGCATAAGCTGCAACAGTTAGAATAGTTTATATTTGAAATAAACATTGCAAAATTTGTGTTTAATTTTTAGAGACAGATTAAGGTGTAGCTAACCCCAAAATCGGAGAAAACTCGAATGTTTGAGGCTGTGATGTCCTGGAACTGAATAATATTTTTAAAGATGCTGCGTAGCGTTTTCTACTCTAAAAGTAAATGCTATTGTTAAAATGACGCCTAATGGTGCTATAAATCAACCGACGTTTTTGACAACAAACAGGTGACAGCAAACAGGTGACAGCAAACAGGCGAATATCAAATTCCAACTTTAGAAGAAGCAACTGCAGCAAGAGTAGCTAAAAGCTGAAAACCATTTGTCCATATCTCAAAAGTTAAAAGAGATATGGCATTTCAAAGTTTGCAGAATGCTCAGCCCGAAAACGGTGACACCACCAACTCCCCCCCCCCCCCCCCCCCCCCCCTCCCTGCGATAATTATTTTCAAATTAAAGTTGTGTTTCTCTGTTGGCGATCTCATTTACGTTGCATATTGACTGTCCTATGAAAGTAGCCATAAACAAAAATGTGTTAATCTGTCCCTTAAAATTATACGCAAATCTTTCAATGTTTATTTCAAGTAAAAGCTAAGTTACGTGTGTTTAACACAGCATATATAGGCCTAATTAACAAGATAAAACAAACAGCGGTGATAAACATATTGAAAACTTTCATTTTATAATCTTGACGTTTCGTATGCTAGTCAACATACATTTTCAAAAGAATAACGGTTACAAATTTTTTGAAAAGCTATTTATACTGTACAAATGGGGGTCTGGAACCTAGACAGAAAACAACTGCAATCAATAGAAATTTAAGACCTTTCAAACGAAAACTGTCTGTAAATATATAGGCCTATTTCAGTGATAGATCTTTGCTACATATGTCATTAAATCAGGTAGAATTAGCCTTTAAAAATGCAACTTCTAAGTCACGCACACCTGAATCCATGTGCCAATTCGACCCTATTTGAATAGTATGGATATGGGAAATAATTAAAACTTCTCACGTAAAGAATCAGAATGGAAATGATCTGCCGGAAAACAAGTGGGGGTTACCGAACATCCAACAAAAATATTCGCAAACCAAGTTAACGCAAAGGTCATCAGCTCTATATTTTGTTGAGTTTTCTTTCGACTCGGTGCGCTCGCTTAAGGTGGCCGAACACAGTTTTCAAGCGCCTATGCCTAATTGACCATAACTTTTAAACTATTTATGCTTTGGCGCCCATTTTTTGCAAGAGTCAAGGTTAACCACAGAAATATTTATTCTCGCATTTTGACTAGGGTATGTGCTGTTGCCATGGCAACAGGGTTGATTAAAAACAAGGCTTAAATAATGGTTTTTGTTTATTTTAAAAAAAATCCAGTCGTTAGATTGTTTTCATATTTTGCACACTAAGAATTGACACTAAATCCTTTCTGTCAACACGGTTCTAATAAAATTTTGACATAGGCGATTTTTGTAATTCGCCGTTAATCGTTTTCTGTATTATTAAAAATTCCCTATGTCAAAATTCAAATTTTTTTTGATAGATCATTTACGTGGTCTCTGATCTATTTTTCTGCCAAATTTCTTGAAATTCTAACGACTGGATCGTTAGAAATCGGCACGTTTCTGCTAAAGCAATCGGTCTCAATTTTTCAAGCAACTGCGCATGCGTTGCATTTAACTGGGTTCTTTCGGCAACAAACAAAAGCTAAAAATTGCTGGGTTTTTTGCATCGTTACCTTTTCTAACATATCTTTGTAATAAAAGACTAAAGCCATTAATACACTGCGTTCAATTATAGCCGAGAAAAATAACACAGATAGTGCAGGTGTTGAGTAAATAAAATGATCGCTCTATTGACGGCATGTTTGTTTTTGAAATCCTTGTGCACGTGCTGAATTGCATCAGCAAAGCACGCGCGAAACTGTGTTCGGCCACCTTAAACATGACGTGGCATGCGCGTGCCTAATCAGTAGCGTGCGCACTAGAGATGCGCAGTAGCAATGGGCGCGAACGTCCTTGAGGGGGTTTTAAACTTTTATATGCTGTAAAATTTAGGAACACTTAGCGATAAATCACAAAACAGTTTAACAACAGAAATAACCTTAGATTTTAGCGGGCTGTACAGGAGGACACGGCCCGTTAAATGAACCAATCACAGCGCACGTACTATCTCAGAGATATAATAATTTGTATTAGAAAACAGTCCTAAGAAAGCACGCGCGCTGATTGGTTGAAAATCGTGTTTGTATAACTCGATGGAGACACAGAACTAGCGCGCGCTTGTTGACGTAGTGATGGCGCGAGCAAAGAGAATTTACATTTCGATAATCAAAGTTAACAAGTTGTTTTCCTTTTTCTCGTCGTGGTGTTTTCTAAAAGAAATAGAAAACATGTACATCGTGTTTCTATCGAGTTATATAAACACTCGTGAAAGTTTGGGAGAACTCGAAAAAGCTGTGGAAACACTCGCCTGCGGCTCGTGTTCCCACAGCATTTCTCGTTCTCCCAAACTTCCACTCGTGTTTGTATAACTCGATACAAACACGGTACATGTTTTCTATTTCTTAATTAATGCGAGAAATGTCTAGTTCTGGCCGTGAAGTGTGCTTATATGTTACAAGTGACATCTCATTTCCCGGTCCAGTGTATGATATCCGCCTTCTCCGTCATCACCAATGTCGCCAAAGCTTGATCAATAACGAAACGTGCAAGAGTTTCGCATACTTGTCTGTCACACCCTTGTTTACTGAATTAAAAAAAAAAAAAACAAGAAAACCGTGCGAAATTCAACCTGTTGCTGATTTTTTTTTCTCGCGCAGCATTGTTTTGTTGTGCCGCCTTTATTGTTCGCGCCAAATTTGAGAAGATGAAGAAAGAAGGTTCCCGTTTAATTTTTGCAATTTTATCCCTCAGTAGCACCATCACAATTTCCACATTTTTGTTTTCGGATGAACTGAGAAAAGTGAGCTTTTTTTCCCTGTTCACAGGCTTGTTTCCTCCCGAAAAGTTTCAGAAATTGTACAATTCACAACAAAGGGCTTGAAAGACATAAATTTGACAATGATTTCTCGCATTGAAGAGTGCGTTCCACTATCAAACAAGTAGAATGGTTGTTTTGTTTGGATACCCTTTGTTCGTTTGTTTTTAAAACTTTTACGTTGTAAAGTCTCGTGCGGTTATCACGTTTACTGAGCGGGTGCGGCGTTTTGCAGCTTTTGTTTTCTTGCTATATTTAGTAAGCTTGTTTTTTCTTTTCCTTGCCACATTTTCTGTATTCCTCTACCGAGGTCAGAGAGTCGGTTCACCGTGTTTTACAGTATTAGAGCTATGTGTCATCTCTTAGTTATTGCAAGAGTCCTTACTCTCTCGTTTGTTGTCTTTGGACGAATTTCAGGTTAGTATTTTGATAATTAGCGACTTCACCTCATTTCAGTGCTTATGAACGAGAAAATCTTTAGTTCAAGAGAGTTTCTCTGTAATAGTATCTGAACTTACATTGTTCAAGATGACAGAAGCATTTCAATGTCCGCGAAAGTAGCAAATGTTCCACGGAGTCTCGTATGTTGTGATAAACAGTTTCAAAAATTCGATATTTTTTTCTTTGTCACTGGCAAGTTTATTGAAGAGCAGTTGACCTGCAGGACTTCGTTCGTGTCAATATTTGCATGTAATGGAAAGAATCTAGTTAGCGGAGTTTAAAAAATCTTATTTGGGCGTCTTCGTTCGGTACAGAAATTACTTCAGTGGAGCTGTTGGTTTTACGGAGGAAGGATTAAACGAAAGAAATATACAAGAACTATAATTTGTCTAACTCTGTTCGTTTCCACGTGCTTCCGACCATTTGTATTTTTCTGATTAAAATCTTCTACCGGTCCTCTTCACTTTATTTGTGTCAGTTTGCAGTCGTTTAGGATTCAGTTGTGTTCTGTTTGTCTTACCATGGTAAACGTTTCCTCTTTTGGTTTTTCTTTTTCAGGCTCAAATGGAATGTTATTTGGATCTGGAGACATAAATGTTCCACAGGATAAGGAATATGGCTGCAAAATGTTTCCTTTTGAACCAGAGTTCCCCTCTGACGACGTTCGCGTGCAGTTGGCTGTTGAATCTAAGACATACCACGCAGCTGTAACCTGGATAGGGGAGGTGTCAAAATCTGGGTAAGAAAATCAAATCAATTACCAGAAATTATTATTTAAAATATATAGATAGCGCTTCTCTGTATTAGAAACAAAACAATGAGCTTTGATTGTTGAAGGGGCGTGGCATAATTAATCACGATATTCAAACCGGACCCCAGTTGTTCGAAAGGTCGATGACGTTGTTCACAGGATAAATCAATATCTAGTGGCTGTTAGAGCAAACCATAACTATCTATTAACTGGATAGTTATTTATCCAGTGGATATGGCGTTATCCACCTTTTGAATAACCCGGGCCAGAAGCATAAGATATTACTTGAGTGGCGTAGGTTAGAACTCGAAATTTTAAAAAGGAAAGTATGTTTTCATCGTAGCTTTTGCCAATCAGGGCCGGGTTGTTCGAAGCCCGTTAACGTTAACCCAGGATTAAACGTTAACTAAAGTATTAAAAAGTTTGCACCACTAAATGTTTGGTGTAGTTTGGGATTACTACAGCTCCGAGACCGAGGCTAGGGGCAAACGATATAAACAGAGAATCACACCAAAAAGCTACAAAACTGAAATCTTAAATTCTCGCTAATAAATAAATGATAATGGTGAAATAATGATGGGTTAGTTAAATCGGGCTTTGAACAACCCGACCCAGAAATTTAGCACTCATTGCTGGAAAGCAGCATCTAGTCACTCGAAAGATTAAAGGTTTACACTAAATACTGAGTTTCATGAAAACATTTTGCACGAAAGAAGGCTGATCGTTAAAAAAAGCTCTTTGTTCGCCAGAATTTCGCAGACTAGTGTGTACGTCTTTTGCCTACTAGTTTTCAGGGATGTGTTGCCACCTCCGGAGCGATCGCTGGATCCAGGACTGTGTCTTTACAGTGGATTGCTTATCGAACTGTTTCAAACGACGCATATGAGAAGAAAGTCAGCATTCCGATGTGGACCACAGGAACTAAGTGCATTCGAGAAGATTTTCCAAAGGTTAGCATTACCTCGGTATAGCATTGGCAGTTTAAAGAATATAATATAAAAAAAATCCAAAAATTTAGTCGGCTGTTTGTAGCTAACCCTTCTGTTACCCCTTGTGCTAAATAGAACGCATTTTTTCTCCTATAAACTCGTTACTTACTTAATTACTAAAGTTGTACACAGCGCTTTCTATCAACGGCAAGAACCCTAGAACACGAATAAACACTTTTGCAAAATCTTGAAGGCCTAGAAAACTTTCTGGAGCCCATATATCGTTGATTAATTTTTATACTCTTCCAAGAGAAATCCGAAGTAAGAAAGAAGTTGCACTGGGTCGTGAACGAATTGGGGATTCGCCTAAAATGTTAGGGCGCTTAGCGGAAGCAATGACGACAGCCATGGGAAGAATTTACGATGGATGTAAAATTTATCTTTTAATGTCGTAATTATTCTGAGTTGTTCAGTACGCCGAGCAGTCTAAAACTCTACTCAAACTTAAGATGTAACGTCGACGATAAATATAAGAGAAACTAGCAAAAAATTGTATGCAGCAGCTGATGTTTGTGAAATGACGATCAAACCTTGTGGTTTTGAGTGTGGTTGTTTTGCAGAGGACAGCAAAGAAATGTACAAAGATTTATAACGCACGTGCACAGCCATTGTTTTGCTCATTATACCTGTTGCTTGTTGACGTTCTCGTTGCCGTTGTCTTCGCGGTCATTAGGGAGTTTTAGCCGGAGGACTATTATATTTGGCCCTTTTTTAAGTATCGCAACTGTGTAGATCTGTTCACTGCACCTCTCCGTCTAAAAACCTGCTCAGGCTAAGTATGTAATAACAGCATTGAAGGAAGACACAAACAATTAGTCATTGCGCGTCACGTTCTCCAAAATACGCACCAATTGGTCATTTTGACGTTGATTTTTGCTGAAATGACGGCAAAGAAATGTACTAAGATTAAAAACGAACGTGCAGCGGCTATTCTGTTAATTAAGGCCCCGTTTACACGGGTCCGGACAAATCTTTGCACGGACAAAAACTTGCACTGTTCCACCGTGCGTTTACACGGGGCCGGCAGAACTGGACGAATTTTTGAACGGCTAAGGCCTAGAGGAAACGTCGAATCTAAGTCGAATTTAATTCGTCGAACCTATTTATTTTGAAATAGGCGCATGAATGGTGCGACGTTTGCTGCAATTAAATTCGACTCAAATTAATTTCGACTCTAGCGTCGGTTCGACTTGCCAAGTCGGATAATGCGACAGTGGTTCGGCGTTTCAGCAAACGCCGCTCTGGACACGCGCTGAACTCAATTCATAAATCATGCAAATTCCAAAATGTGATGGACTGGGCAAATGTCACAAAAATACATACTCCCCCATCTGTCAAACGCTAATTCCCCCCTGAAGAGCATGCGCTGTACAAAGATAATTTCGCAACCGGGAATGGCGCACACAGCGGTCAAACAGGGCGCGCATGCGCAGTTCCCCCAAAACTTTCGCCTAACAAAGTCTTAAATTTTCGAAAATTTTCGCTTTCAAGCCCAAAGTTAAGACAGTCGCTGAAAAGTTAAGCTTTAAACTTCGCATATGACCAGGACATTTAGTGATGGACATCCTAAAGTCCTCCCAGCTTGGAATTTTCTCTCACAGTACTATTTTTATAACCTTTTTCCAACAGAAGTCTTGCAGGTTTTCTCTTCAAACTCTTACGAAGTTCGAGGCGGCGAAAACCGGATGTGGCGTTGGATTTTTGCGTTTGACCGCTGTGTGGGAATGGCGAACTATAGAAAGTCATTGCTGACATGAAGACCGCTGCTCAAGACTGTCATGACTGCTGCTCCATTGTTGTTGGCTGACAAAAGCACAGTGAAACATGGCAATTCGACCAAAAGCTGTCGTCTCTAATACTCTATTTTCAGAGCTGTGTGTAATACGAGTCTTCTCTTTCTAGTTTTCGCAATTAACTGTACGAGCACTGTATTTCGGCATTTTGCCAGCAAGTCCCGGCAGTAACTAGGCGCGCATGATTAACAAAAGGTTTAATGAGCAAAACAATAGCTGAGCACGTGCGTTAAAAATCTATGTATTCTTTTGCCGTCCTCTGCAAAACAATAACGTGAAATGACCAAGTTCTGCGTCGTCTTACAGAACGTGGACGACGACTGCTAGTTTCTCTTATTTCCATTTGGAATTGATCGCCGTCATTGCGTATGTAGCTTAAGCACGTTTTTAGAGCCATTGGCGTACTGAACAGATCCAGACATAACGAATCTCGCTTGTAAAATCTAAATTCATTTTCATTCATTTTTCATTTTTTTCGTGGTTGCTCAAGCTCCCTTATAGCACGGTGACACGTGCAACTTGTGAAATAGGATTGACGAAGGTTCCACATTTGCTACCACGCTGAAATGAAGTCGACTCTTTGTCGCACCTATTTTAAATTTATTCGACGCGACTTGGATTCGACGTTTGCCCTAGGCCTAAGGGTGCAAGTTTGGGACCTGAAAAAAGCAGGTCGACTTTTTGACCGGCACGGTTCCATATTTGTACGGACTCGTGTAAACACCCGAACCGTGCAACTTTTTGCTCAGATAGCGCGGTTATGGCCTGGAATCAAATACAGCGACTGGTCTTAACTTTGCACGGATCCGTGTAAACACCACTGCAACAGAATTTGCACGGATCCATGCAAACAGGCGGTCCAGGAACAAAATTTGTCCGGACCCGTGTAAACGGGGCCTAACCTTTTCTTTAGTGACATTCTGTTGCCGTCGCTGTCGTGGTTTGCGAAAATTTCCTTTTGGCATTTGAATACACGAAAACTAGCACAGTACTGCCTTAACTTGTTAACTACTCTTTTTCTCCTTCTCTTTAGCCTTTTGCCACAGCTCCGTACGTGTTCGTAACCGCTGTTCATTCTGCTACAAACAAACATGACGCCGCAAGCGTTTGGGCGGAAGATGTCACCGCCTACAATTTCAGAGCATGTCTTCGCGAGTTGAAAAACTTTGATGGTGCACACAAATACCTGTTTGTGGTGAGTAACTGAGGCTTTTATACACAAATATTTAGAGTTCTTGTTGGAAATAACAGTCCCTCATATTTAAGACCTGACGGAGAATTCCTACTTCAGCTTTCAAAAATACATTGAATTCCTATGACAATTCAAACATGTCAACAACAACTTGCACTAAAACAAGGTTATCTTCCTTCGGCCTACTGTTTGGTTACTGAATACAGTATGTGAAGAATATATGAAATAATTCATATTTGTACTGCGGTTGTAGATACATATGAAGAGTGATCATCGCAGTAAATTTGCAGTAAATCAGTAAAAGAGTGATCATTTGCAGTAAATCAGTATGCTGATTTAAACTGTCTTTTTTATCTCTTTGTAGAATATCTTGGCATTCACTAACTCCAGTGTACCCAGTAGTTGGACATTACCTTTGGCCGATGAAATGAGCTTTCCCAACAACTTTAGCCCTGATGATAGCAAAGGCTATAGCTTCTGCAAAGTAAGTTTTAATAACATCTTCAGAGTGGCTACCAGAGCCCTTAATAAAGCAGCACCTGTAGAAAGGCAGAAAGGGGGATATAACACAACTCGATCGCAGTGGCCGAGATTTGATACCTTGCCTATAACATTCACATACTTAAAAAGTATGTTTCTCTTTTTTCAGACTATCGACTTTCCTCAGAGATTCTTTGAAACTCCAACCCTAGTCACGACAACCAAGCATCTCAAAGATGACGTCAACTCCCGCGTTGATGCTGATAACAACGCCATTACAGAATGGATTGAGGTGAGAATGTACAGCAACACCGCTTTCTTCCTTTCTGTTAAAGTGCCTATAACCCCCAAAAATGTTTTTCACTTAGTGTAATCCCTTATGGAATTAGGATAAATGCCACAAAAATTTTTGCATTCGGTTGAAACCCTAATTTTTTATGAATTTTTAAAATTCAAAAAACGCGCGCTTTTTCAAAACACGACCGAGCAGCAGAATCACTTAAAGTAGTCTGGGTATAGCGCAGTTTGTGACGTCATTCCAGGCCATTGATCGCTTTTTAGTTTGGGACAATCTTTTCTTCCGTACAAAGAAAGGAAATCCCAGATAAATGCGTTGTTTTCGGATGCAACCACTGGCCAAACAAGGAAAAGGGCACATCCAGAGCATAGTTTCTCTTCGAGTTCTTGTTCTTTTTTATCTTTCTGCCTCATATCCAGCTAGCCAGTTCTCGTCTACTAAAGGCTCGATAGCATAGACATATTCCGGTTCATCATCATCTGAGGTGTCTTTCTGTTCCCTCGCGTTTGACATGACCTCGACTTCTGAGTCATATTCTACCTCTGTTCCTGCGGTCTCGGAATCCGAGCTTGAGTCAAAGCTAGCAACGCTGGACGACATTATCAAGAGATACGATTTTACAAGTTTTTTGATCTAGAATCGACGTTCCTTAGACAAAATACTTGACGCTGCAAACACCAAACCCGTAAGTACAACAACCGAAGCGACGCCTGCAAAGGCCTGGAATGACGTCACTAGGCCCATTCTCCCGTTTGCTCGGTCGTGCTGTAAAGGACGCTCACTCAAAAAATTCATAAAAAATTCGGATTTCAACCAAATGCAAAAATTTTTGCGATATTTTTCCTAATTCAATACAAAGATTTCACTAAGTGAAAAACAATTTTTGGGGTTATGGGCACTTTAACCTTTATCAGACGAGAATTTCGCTCATCTTGTCCGCTCAAGGAGCGAAGTCTTTCACTAAAGGGCAATGCAATAAATGAGTAACTTCTGACGATTGAATAAAATAATCAAAGTCAATATCCTGACAGCACGATTGAGAGGTTCGTGGGTTTTTATGGGATGTAGAGGTACGTAGCCTTCGGGTGAAAGAATTAGGTCATTCTAGGTCCATCAGTTGTCGCGATCGCTCGATTTTCTTTTGTAATATTTTGTGTGAGTAAGTATATTTTATATTATGCATATTGTATATTGGGTCAGTTCTACGCTTTTCTCGGGGATTTGTGCTGCTGCATTAGATGAAAAATGCGTTACCGCGCATTTTTGGCCACATCTGAAGAATGATTTTTTAGTGCTTTTTGCATCTGGCGTAGCACTGGTTCTAGTTCTATTTCCTAGAAACAACAGCTGTAATTTCCAAAGTTCTGAATTTTTATACATTGCGATACATTGTACATCTGATGACTGACTGATGCATGCTCAACATACAAACTTACACATTGAATGTCTCGCGTTCAGTAATGTAGTCAGAATGCATCTTATCCAAAGCCTTACCTATAAACAGGCAAACCGGGGCACTTGCCCAGTAATTTTTTTCTGCTTACTCTCAACACCTTGGAAACGAACTGAAACATGAAGATTGCCTCAAATCATAATTATGTGATCGGCATTGTTGATTTCAATTTTTTTTTTCTGCACAATTTAAAAAAAATTATAACTTTAACAGTATTTACAGAAATTACATTAATTAATTTTCGATGTTTCTCCCTGTCCTCCTCAATTCTTTTAAGAAGACTTTATTTTCATTCATCTATTTTAAAGCAAAGAAGTTGGATTTCTTAAACTTTGGAGGTATTACGGAACTGAAGCTATGAAACTCTAAGTTATAAGTTGGGGTCCCTATCTCACCTTTACTTTACGTAAGGTTTCGAAAGGTTTACCCGTAACAATGTTCGCTTTTATTTTCTCAAGAGCATTACAACCACAGAATTCCAAGTGTGCTTGAAGGATATTCAACGCTATGACGCTCATCACGACCCCATCACGCTTAACTATATGGCTGCTGGGTGTAAGTATGCAATTATTGCCCATTGCATATTTAGGAGCCGATTTCAGTTGTGTGTCGTTAAGCCAAAACCAAAGTTACAACACTACCAATCCCCTTGTGACTAGAATGGATACTCCAAAATATGGTGACACACTTAAATTTCTGTATATAAAGTACCAACCGAACTTAGTAGTCTTACCAAAGGTTTACCAAGTTTAATTATGGTGTGACCAGAACAATTTATGAAAGCTAACCATTTCGAGCCGGCGCTTAGACCTAATCACTAGAGATGGGTGCCTGACCCGGCATTTATTCTCTACCTAAATAGAGTCGTTTATCTGTTTGTACCTGTTCATGTGTCACGAAGTGTCTCGCCATATTTTAGATTATCCATTCTAGCAATAACCCCTTCAGAAAGGGCACAGAAAATCCAGTGAACCAATCAAATCACTAAACAAACATGTAGGCGACGAAAAGCGCGTGAAAACGGGCGTGAACCATTGACGACTGGTTTTAGTTGTACTTAAAACCAGATAAAAAAAACTGGTGCGGACTTCATACCTGTTTATTGAGTATCCTAAAACAAAACTTGAAAGTAATCACTCTGGCCCAGTCACAAACGAAACAGACATTCCAGTAAACCAAACAAAAACTCGAAGTAAATACATGAACCTGACGCGAAGCGCGGGAGAACGCATGTAAACTAGTTGCGATTTGTTTTAATTTAACAAATTGGTTGAAAAAGCGAGTTTTTTAACCCAATCCTATAGCACAGAAATGCAAAGCCAATTACTTCCCGACATCAAATGAAAACAGCTCTAATACGCTAATCTAAATTATGCGGAGTAATGGATCCAAAGGAAATGTGAATTGTTTTAATTTCGTCCGTGAAGTGAATCTCGTATCATAACACGTTCACACCTTTATGTTATTTTCATCTCGCAATTCCCATTGAAATGGACTTTATTATTGTCTTGACAGATTATCATCCCTGCAACGGCAGAACATGTCCATTTTATGCTGTATGTCAAGCACCTACTAAAACAACACACAAATGCGTGTGCGTGCCTTGCGAAACAGATGAGTCGGCTCCACTGTGCGATAACAATGACGTCACACACAAGAACAAATGTGAATACAACTACCACGTCTGTTTGGCTCAAGAAGAACCCGGTATAAAGCATTATGGAGGATGCAAACGTAAGTCTTTACTTAATATCTGTGGCTGAATATAAGTCTAAGAAGGTTGAAAAATATAACTGGAACATTTCTGTATGCTTTCCAATTTAACTGCTACCAATCTATCAGTAATTTAAGGAAGAAACAACAGCCGTTTGCACCTAGCACTAGTTAAGCTAATTGAAAACCCTTCAAAGTACATGGCATTATCCAAGTCACTTAAATAGGCTAGTTCCGAACTGTGCAGAAACAAAAGAACAGAGTCGAGGTTCAGGGGAATAATTTGCATTTTCCTTTGTTATGAACAATACAAAATGCTAATTATTCCCCTGAACCTCGACTCTGTTCTTTTGTTTCTGCACAATTCGAAACTAGTCTATTCCATGCTCAAGACATTTGACTTTGCATAATGATTAATTCTTTGCATAATGATACTTTAGGAACATGAAATGATATCCCCATTTCATGCTTTTTCTATATTCTCATTAACTGAAGATCTAGCGTTGTCCTAAATTTCGTGGAGATAAATTTCGCGGGATTAATCACTCTCCAAAAGTGATGCAAGAGTCGTGCAAACACCCATAGGCGATATCAAACAATAGTGTGGTGCACGAGTGGCGCTATCCATAAGATAACTTCCGGTATGAATTGTCACACGTTTATTCACGAACGAAGCCCTACCCTTCATGTGCCGGTAATACCACGATATATTATAAGTTTAATTCTTCCAAAGTTAAAAGTATTCTCGATCAAATCATTTGGAACGCAATTCTCTGTGTAAAGCTCGATGTTCTCTTAACCCTGAGCCCTGAGGAGTTTCCCTTTGACGAGTAAAATCTTCTGGCGTTAGACAGACGATTTTCCATACAGAGCTTTATAAATTTGGGTAACACACTTCTGCAAATAACGTGCGACTGAAAAACAGCAGAAACTTGACTCTTGGCGAGATTGTTTATATATCTATACTCTATCATATCCCAAATTCTTGACTTTATTCATTGAATGGTTACGAGTTTAGTTTTGATTACATGACTGATGAAAACCGAGAATAAGTTACTCTTAGGGTGTAAAGGGTTAATGCACAACTAAAAGAAATCTTCGCAAAAAGCGCATAAATCTCTCTGATTTTTATTTTCAGCATTTGTCCTCCAACGCGGTCGTGCTGCCTTCCGCTTAGAAACAGAAGATGTGCATTGCAAAAAGGTTTACTTAAAGTCAGGAGTTTTCCAGAGCAGCAGAGGAAATGTTCGCGTTCAGACCACCATTAACTACTTCAACAACAGTGGAAACTTCATTCACGACGCTGCAGTAACCTGGGTCGAGAACGTTAATCTCAGCTCCTTCGATGTGTGCGCGCTTAAAGCAGGAAGGCTAGACCGCTTGACGCCTGATCGCGGGCTAATATTTGTTGATTTCATCGCTTTCCAGGAGGCTCCAAAGAGCGCTTCCGCTGGTCAAGTCATTATGACAAATTGGTGGGATGGAACGCATTGCGAATCAGTTACATTTGAAGTGAGTCTAACAACGTTACATAACTCCAATTGTTATACATCAGACTCGCTATGAAAAATCTGATTGGTCGAGAGCATTCAATCAATTCACAATAGCATGTGAACTTGACATGATAAATGCAATATCTGCTGCAGATATTGCATTTATCATGTCAAGTTCAACGTCTGCCTAGTTACTAAGCACCCTGGAGTGTTCTCCTCAGAAACAAAATGGCTGAACGCTTCGCTTCTGTTTCTGAGGATGAATTATCTGAAAAATGTATAATAAAGCAATTATTGAATTCGGTTCTCCCATGAGATCATGAATTATCAAAATCTCGTGTCTGTGTTATCTGCCTCAGCCTTCGGCTTCGGCAAATAACACAGACCTCGGTTTTGATAATTCATGATATCATGCTCAACCTCGTCCAATAATTTTTATTAAAACAAATAAAATTTACATCCAAACCTTTCAAAATACCCAAAAATTTGTTACGACACCCGAGTTACCAATTATCGTCAAAGTAGTCGAGAGAAAGTTGCGCGTTTATCTTGTCTTTTTGATTTAACGTTGAAATGTCTAAGTCGAAACTCGGTTAAATCTGCTCTACAATTGTATCAAATTAACTCCAAAGTAACATATTGAAATGTACTATTACGGACCTTGTAGTAAAGAAGAGCAACAGATTCAGTAACAACCACTTCAGACTTGGCAGCGCTTCTTTTGAAATCAGTTTAAACTGAAAAGGAGATGTCATTGAACAACCTTTTACGGCAAGGAGTTCTTAAAATCTCTCCCATTAAAGGGGCTCAGTCACGTTTGAAAAGCTCAGCACAACTTTTCAAATTCGTTGTTTGCAATCCGCGTCAATCTTCTCCATCCTTGACCATCCTTGTTCCTTTATTGTTTATTATCGTCTCTTTGATGTTTTTCTATCTTTACAAAGTGTTATTTTTAGGTTTCCTTCAATTTAAGGCGGGGGTAAACCTGAATAGGAGTGAAATTTGAAGTATAATTAAGAGGGAATTATTAGGATTAAAAGAGGTTTGAAACACTACCAGACAGTAGACCCCCTCCAAAAAGAGTCCCAGGTTGGTAGGGGACTGTTTGGTATCCGTCTACTAATTCTTCACTTCAAATTTTAATTTTCCAAATCCATCAAATCTTCAACATTTCATATTTTTCTCAATTTAACCTATCCTTTGAGAAAAAATCTCTCTTTCCCAAAACACCTAAAAATCACCCAAAAATTTACACAAAACTGCCAAATAGTGGACAACGTAATAAGCAGAGGGATTTGGCGTCGCTTGAAACGTGACCGAGATATTGGCAGAAAGGCCGTGTTAAGCGACGTGAAAACAGCCTTCACGTTGACCCCCGCCTTAACGGTTATTTTTTTCGATGTTCAAAATAACTCAAGATGCTGTGACTGAGCCCCTTTAGATAAATTTCTTGCGCAGTCAAAATACCATAAAACGAAGTTAACATTAATTTAAGAATAGGTTAAGCAAACAATGCATCTTGCTTTTTATTTCAGTCAAACGAGATTACTACGCCACACATTTTGGTGACTGCTCAGCACACAGTAGTAGGTCTAAAACACGACGCCGCCACGGTCTGGGTCGAGTATGTCAACAAAAATACCTTTCTCGCCTGCTCGAGAGAAATGCAGAACTTTGATGGATTACATAAAGACATCAGATTAGTAAGTAATTGCGTTTCAACGGTAAGGCATAGGTCACCGAAGTTTGTAACAAAAAAGGCCCTTCAACAGCCACAGTTCAATGAATTTGTACGAGTCTTTGGCCGTAGTTTAAAATTCTAACGAAGTTGAAGACATTAAAATGGTTAGCTGTTCAGCGGACAAATAGGATCTCCGTCTTTCGCCAGACGTAAGCCGCGAAGACATTTTACTTTCCTAATAAAAAAATTTAATGACACCAATTGAAAGAAAGACCGGTCAGCTAAAAAGGGCAAATTTAATGCCCATGATACTAAAAGAAATGTGTGACATATTTGATTGACAAAAATAGACAAATATTTCGTCAGGCCTCTTAGCTAAACACTCTTGCCTTTGAAGATCAGAAAATTGGTTAAACAGGGATGGCGAAATTTGATCTATTTCTTTTCTATAGTTCTGTTGTACTACACGTTTCATTTTTCTCTATTTTATGACTTAGCTTCAGTGTAGCCCTTGAACAAGATTACTCCTGTCTAACCAAAATATTGGGCATTAAATTTACCCTTTTTAGCCGTCGGGTCAGCCTTTCAATTAGTTAGCTTATTTTTCACTGCTGATCCAGATCTTAACCAGGATTCGGCTTCACTTGGCTGCTGTTTGTACAAGTGGTCCTTGCATTACAGTTTACCAAATGACCTAACAAATAAGTCACAGGCGCCCCCTTTCAGAAGTTGGGGAAGTAGGCTGTGAAAGCGAGAAGGATCAGAAAAGTGGACATAAAAAGAACCGGAAAACCAATATGCCTAGTCGGTGACTGTTGACACCGAAAAAGGAGCTCCGTTGTTGAACGCTAGGATAATTTTCAATTTATATCATTCTGTTGTTTTTTTCCTGCAGAACTGGTTTGTATACGACAAACTTCCATCAAATATTGCTGCTGAAAAACATCTTATTGATTTCCAAAACAACCTTTTACCTCCTGCTGAGAATTATAACTCTTACTGCCAGGTAAGATTTTTGCATTCTTCATTATTATTTATATTTAATTTCAGAAATTTTCGTTGAGGAGTGAAATAGAGAAATAGCTCCACTTCACAAATGTTTAATTGTGTCCTCTAATTGATCATGAATTTCGTCTGCGGACTAATTTGACAATCTTATACGGCAATTCATTGTGAAAACAACACCGACACATGAAACACTCAAGTCAATTTGTTTTTCACAATAACAAAAAAGGACCAAATTATAAATTCGTGTGCCTGCACACAAAATAGAACTAACTCAGTGGCAGATCTAGATGTATATATAAAGAAACACAAACTACCATCAAAGGCCGACAAACAGAGAATGCACACGAAAAATGATTTCAAAACCAAGAACAATACCTTTTTCATTATCTAATAAATAAAACACGAGAAACCATTTGAGGAACCTGACTGGCAACAGAGTTGAATTGAAAATACAACACGTTGAGCAGCAATTTCTGGTCTCCATCGGTGTTAGTAAATGTTATTACTCGCTGTCTTAGTGTTTCACACATCTTCTCAGTCCAAGCTTGAGCTAAGCAAAAAACCTAGAAATAAAATTTTAAAAACCTAACACCGTCACGATCATGAATTTTCTTTAACTTTGAAAAAATCTAGTCCCGCTCAATGTTTAAAAATCACCTTTTAAAGTATCTTTTTCCAGCGTGGTCTACGTATTTAAATACATTGATTTACATTGTTTATAATTCCATTTTTTACGCCCAGATCGTGAATTTTACAACGCCCAAGAATTCGACACCCACAGTCATTGTGTCTGCGTCTCATCTTAATCAAGCCGGTTCTGAACATAACAGCATTGCCCCTTGGATAGAGGTAAGTGAATATGACAATATCCTCTCTCCAGATCCTCTCTCTTCACGCATAAACCCTTTAAACCAAATTTTTGTGAAATATTAATATATCTTTCGCATTGTCATCTACAATCATCACTAGATGAGCTATTAACACTAATCCAGACTTAAATCATGCAGTCTCGATCAAGAAAATCTGGACAAAACCTCCCTGAAAATTGTAAGACTCCAATCAATTAAAACACACGCTGCTTAAGCTTGTGCCCTCGCATTAACTAATTTGTAAATCCTCGTCACACAGTTCTCCATCTTTTACAAACTTGTTTCAATTCTCAGATTTTTTAATAGTTCACAATTTTTCTAATTACAGTATCTTTATTTGCATAAATTACTCTTTCCTGATCTTTTCTTAATCAGCAAATTACAACTGAAGGCTTCAAAGTCTGTCTCAAAGAACTTCATAATCTCAACGGTTATGACCCCGTGAGACTGGCGACTCTCATCATTGGTGAGCATTTTTGATTTATATTAACTAATTGGTTATATTTGACTGAATCATAAAAGCGAACCCAAGAATCCACAACAGCTGCTTTCATCTTGTTTTTTCCGATTTTTCTACTACAATCAAAGTCAAACTAATTGAGGAGAAAGGATATCAGTCGACAAGACGCAAACTATTTAATGTTAGTTTCACAAGGCTACCGTTCTCAAAAAAACATTTTGACGATGGCCACAACAATAAGTGGGGCACAAACTTTAATCGAGTTCCACCTTACATTTTGCAATAAAACTGAACGTCTC
>JAHPZR010010356.1:27500-29212 GCA_019787425.1 Platygyra sinensis
TGTCATTGCCTTGTTTATAAGATGTGCCTCACGTGCTTTTCGCACGGAGTCACGCTTGCATTGCACCTTTTGCATTGGTTTGTCGTTGTGGTCTTGCCGATATTCAATGAGTAAATTTTTCCAACCTTGCTACTTTGGCTTTCGGTTTGACAAAAGGTTTATGTTCATCAGTGTAAAGATGATAAGACCTTTATTTACCCTCGGCAGTGTCAGTTATAGCACAAGTGCTAGTGGGATCGATCAAATGACTGAAACAAATAATTCAAGCTAAACACAATGCACCTATCAATGGTTTGCCCCAGGATGGGGGTTCGGGCAACCCAGGGGAATTAGACTTCGTAAAGCGTACATGGGTCGGGATTTTGACATCCACATCAATCCCGGGGTGGGACATTTGACTTGACCGCCATCTTGATAAGTCGAGAGGATCTGGGAATGAGTGACGTGTAGTGCACCATCTTGGAACATACCCAGAATTCATGTGAGAGAGTTTTCCGTGTCCAAGAGTACAGTACATTGTAAGGAGTATTGTGTTGCTTTTTTTAAGCAAAAATGTTTTTTTTAAGCCCATCAGTACTCTGTCTTTAAAGTTCTATAACAACATATTTCTCCTTCAACTCAAGTTTGAGAAGAAATATTCGTACAAAAGCTCATTTAGATCAAATTTTCTTCCTACTTGCATGTCTTCACTAGATGCCACCCTGCCATAACTTGAAGCCATTTTCATATGTAAACATGTGCAAATGTCCTCACATTTCCACCATTTTTACAACATGTAACAGGTGTGAAAAATAGATTCTTGTTACTTCTGTATTCAATCTTTTCAGCCAAATTTTCTGGACATGTTGCTAATATCAAATCTTTATGGAATAATTTATTATTTTGAAATAAGTATCTTTTTTCCCGAAATTTTGTAAACATATTTACTCTAATTTATGCTAATGTGACACATTCACTAAAACATTAAGGTGTTCAGTTGTGGGGAATATTGTTTTTCGAAAGCTCAGTTATTGCCCTTTCATTTATTACAAATAAAGAAGCCTAAGCTGTATATTACACTGTGATAAAACACGACAGGCATTTGAGAACACAAGGGAAATGTAGAAAACACGAGCCGCGGGCGAGTGTTTTCTACATTTCTCGAGTGTTCTCAAATGACTGGAGTGTTTTATCACTGTGTAATACCGGCACGGCTTAGGCTTCTTCATTTCTTTATGATATAGATTTTACGCACGCAAAACAATAAAACACGCTTTTTCTATGTTTTATACTCTGATAAAACATAGGTTTTTGACCAATCAAAGCGCGCAGGGTCCTATCCATGTTATATAATGAGGTATACCTTTCTACCTTGTTGTAAATATGGGGATGGAAGTAGATCCGTTTTGGAAAACGAGAGCGTGACTAACGGAACGGAAAACTCGACCACTTAGCTAAGTCGAATATATTCTCTCCCTCTTGTCAGCAAAGCTCAGAGTTCAGATAGAAACATAATAAAGTTTGGAATACACCAATCCATGTTGACTATTAGAGGGCAAACCTAGGCAAGTTTATTGTCTTCACTGTACTAGAGTGACGCTAATTAGTATACCTAGATGGAGGAACGCATTTTTACGTAGCTAGCTAGACACTGACTAGGCACATAATAAGTATGAGGAACGCATTTTATTACATAAACACCTGTGAAATACCACGATTTCTCCTTTTACTAA
>JAHPZR010010357.1:0-30505 GCA_019787425.1 Platygyra sinensis
TTTGCCTCGTAAACCAATGCTGATTTGGCGCTCGGTAAAAAGATCAGAAATATAACTAGGTGCAGCATTATTTAATGCTAAAAAAACTAATATAAGCATATCATTTATCCGACGTGCTCTTAGACTGGGCTGATTAATTTCTTGTAATAATTGTTCATAGGAGTTATTCATTGTGGCTGACTTCGGCAGGTCGTGCTGTGTGTGAAAACTGTGGTCAAATGTTACTCTCTAGCCATAGCCATTATAGACTACCATAAATTGTAGCGAGCTTTCTTTTATAAGCATGGTAATATCAACCGTACCATGTTTTGACTGAGTAATAAAACTTGGAAACTTTACCGGAAAGTCCACTTCACAAAAAACGTTCCGTGGTTACATTTTCGTTCACTTACAGTTTAGTTCTTAAAAAATTCATCGTACGAGTCAGTTTTCTCGATAGGAGACGCCATTGTTTTCCTCATTGTTGCCTAGCGACTTGGGAGCCAATCATTTCCAAGAAATTTGGCCTCTTGTTTAAGAAAATTAAGACAAAATGCCCTGCCTTAACCGACCGGTAATTTTGCCCGCTAGGGTTTAAGTGATGTAATTATACCTAGAACAAAATTATCAATTCTCGTTGGCCTTTCTACGCACGTATTTATCACGTAATTTGTGTACATAGAGAATAATACATGGGCGCGCGGAGATATGGAATTTATCTTCGAGTGTTCACATCGATATCGAACGAGTGAGCGCAGCGAACGAGTGAGATATCGAATGTGAACACGAGAAGATAAATTCCATATCTCCAAGCGCCCATGTATTATTCTGTTTATTACATAAACATACTAATGACGACGTTTTTGACGAATTTCCGAAGATTTCCGACCGCTTTCCGAAGATTTCCGAAGATTTTCCAAAATTGTTCCGAAGGTAAGGCGAACGTTTCCGAACATTTTCCGGAGATTTTCCGAAGATTTCCGAAGATTTCCGAGGAGGCACCGATGATGTATTGATCATACAGCAACATATCTAAGTACTTTTTAAGGGATTATGGAACCATAGCAATGGTGATCATTTTAGTAACTATGGTAACCATAGTAAATGATATTTTTACATGTGAAATTATCGTAATTTTACATGTGAAAATATATGGATTTTCTCAGAGGCAGAAATCCTAATAAAACACTGATGTTTATGTTATAAGAAAATAATATTAAAATTCAGCAGCACGAGGCTGTGGGGAATTTCCTAAAGTCACCTACCGAGGTCTATTGTTTTAGATTGAATTTTAATATATCAAAATTGGTCCATTACAGCTGGTAACCAATAACAACATTTTCTTATTTGATATCTGTAAATGGACTTCTACGCCATTCGTACACAATTACGGTGCCTTTTATAGCTTCCTTGTTAATTTTTCTCCACTGTTTGTTAACTTGTCATGAAAACTTCAAGTAACAATAATTATTAAAAACTGGATCACTGGATAATGCAATTCAAGAGTTTTCATTGGCTTAGCCATCATGGTATATGAGCCAATATACCATTGATCTACAAAAATGGCGAACGTATGCGTGATTTTTTGGGCCTTTTTATTTTTATTGTAGTCTAGTTTTCTATATTTTGGGGGCGTTTTTAATAAAACAATTATTCCACTCGCGCTTGATGGATATGAGGTGATTATAGCCAACTCGGCGCTACGCGCCTCGTTGGCTATCTATCATCTCATATCCAACGCGCGCTCATGGAATAACTGCTAATTTTCGAGACATGCTCTGATGTATATCGCGTTAAGCGCACTTTCAAATAACAATCGGTGCCAAGCAAATGCCCTATTGACTAGATACTGCACCCTGTAAATTAAAAAAATGGGAGCTTATGCCTTTTCTAAAATTAACAACAGTTAATCAAGACCACCAGAAACTGTTCTCATCTGGCATTTAATGACGTTTCAGAAACAATGATGTCAAGAATTTGCATTTAAAAGGAGTCGGTGAAATTAACATGCTTGTGCGTGATCTGAAGTATACACCTGTCACCTTGACCTTCAATCTTATTGATGAAAAAACAAAATTGCCTGGGGAATAAACTATTCACTTGACTTCCTTTCAGAAAACATCGCTTACGATTGCCTCCGAAAAGTGTGACGTCCGTTTTCCGCATTGCCAGCTTTCTGCTCATTAAAATGTCCTTCTCTTGACAGCTAAAGGGAAATGGAAAATTGGTTCAACGTTATCGGCTGGCTACTCTCAGTCCTAACAGCAACAGGAAACGGCCTTGTTATCCTTCTTATTGCCAAAACTCGCAGACTTCATTCCTCGGCCAACTGGTTCATCCTTTCCTTGGCTGCGGCTGACTTTGGTGTCGGAATTGCCGTTTATCCATCAGGATATTTTTGTCATAGCTCCACCATGGCTTGTAACACCAGGGTGTACATGGCTTTCTTCTGGTTCTTCCTCCACTCTTCGGTATCAAATATTTGCACCTTGACTTGGGATCGTTACGTCGCTATCGTTCATCCTTTCAAATATAATACCTCCGTGACTAAGAATATTTCACGAAGGGTTTCACTCGAGCTGTATATATGGTTTTTATGGTTTTCTTCCATCGATGATGACTATTGATTCACTGGTTGGTTGAATGTTTTTGAGGATGGCTGCAGATTAATCTGGTGTGGCTGCATGCATGCAGAACAGTCTGGTGCAGATTGTGTAGATTATGATTGTGACGCCAAGGGCTTGGTACAAAAGTCAGCAGCTCTCGCTTTCCGTGGTGTCCGTTTTGCTTCAACCTTAGCTCTCCGACGCTCTTAACCTAACTTGGTCCCTCTCGTTGACCAAGCTGCGCCATGATGGTAGGTCTGAGGTAAGGTCGTCCCACGCTTCGAGAGGAATTCAACATGTGAGATATAAACAAGGTTACTTCTCTCTTAATGTCTCTTTTCAAAAGCGCATAAGCCATAGGATTCACTGCGGAGTTCAGAACCAAGAGACAGATCACGACATGACCCAATTTTTCGGCGGACACTGGGCAAGAAAAAGTCTCACATAAAACTGAGAAATTTACGATCACGTAGCATCCCAAAAAGAAAACGACTAAAGCAATTATGAAGCGAGATGCGTTGGGAGTTCGTCGTCTTCGGATAGTAACAGTTTCAGGGGACGAAAAGTTGCACTGAAGTTGTAGTTCTGTTTCAAATACTTGGTGTGACTGTGCACGAGCTGCAACTAGGATACTAACAACGGCACAGAAGAGAAGCACACATGATACTATGTCAAAAGCAGACACCCCGAATGACCGCAAAACTTTCCAAGCAGTCTCGGAGTTGGTGATGTACATTCCAACGAAAAGCGACAGAGAAATCACAAAGGGAATCAACCAAGCTATCAAGATCACCACTCCTGGACGTCTCTTAGTCACGGAGGTATTATATTTGAAAGGATGAACGATAGCGACGTAACGATCCCAAGTCAAGGTGCAAATATTTGATACCGAAGAGTGGAGGAAGAACCAGAAGAAAGCCATGTACACCCTGGTGTTACAAGCCATGGTGGAGCTATGACAAAAATATCCTGATGGATAAACGGCAATTCCGACACCAAAGTCAGCCGCAGCCAAGGAAAGGATGAACCAGTTGGCCGAGGAATGAAGTCTGCGAGTTTTGGCAATAAGAAGGATAACAAGGCCGTTTCCTGTTGCTGTTAGGACTGAGAGTAGCCAGCCGATAACGTTGAACCAATTTTCCATTTCCCTTTAGCTGTCAAGAGAAGGACATTTTAATGAGCAGAAAGCTGGCAATGCGGAAAACGGACGTCACACTTTTCGGAGGCAATCGTAAGCGATGTTTTCTGAAAGGAAGTCAAGTGAATAGTTTATTCCCCAGGCAATTTTGTTTTTTCATCAATAAGATTGAAGGTCAAGGTGACAGGTGTATACTTCAGATCACGCACAAGCATGTTAATTTCACCGACTCCTTTTAAATGCAAATTCTTGACATCATTGTTTCTGAAACGTCATTAAATGCCAGATGAGAACAGTTTCTGGTGGTCTTGATTAACTGTTGTTAATTTTAGAAAAGGCATAAGCTCCCATTTTTTTAATTTACAGGGTGCAGTATCTAGTCAATAGGGCATTTGCTTGGCACCGATTGTTATTTGAAAGTGCGCTTAACGCGATATACATCAGAGCATGTCTCGAAAATTAGCAGTTATTCCATGAGCGCGCGTTGGATATGAGATGATAGATAGCCAACGAGGCGCGTAGCGCCGAGTTGGCTATAATCACCTCATATCCATCAAGCGCGAGTGGAATAATTGTTTTATTAAAAACGCCCCCAAAATATAGAAAACTAGACTACAATAAAAATAAAAAGGCCCAAAAAATCACTCATACGTTCGCCATTTTTGTAGATCATGGTATATTGGCTCATATACCATGATGGCTAAGCCAATGAAAACTCTTGCATTGCATTATCCAGTGATCCAGTTTTTAATAATTATTGTTAGTTGAAGTTTTTCATGATAAGTTAACAAACAGTGGAGAAAAATTAACAAGGAAGCTATAAAAGGCACCGTAATTGTGTACGAATGGCGTAGAAGTCCATTTACAGATATCAAATAAGAAAATGTTGTTATTGGTTACCAGCTGTAATGGACCAATTTTGATATATTAAAATTCAATCTAAAACAATAGACCTCGGTAGGTGACTTTAGGAAATTCCCCACAGCCTCGTGCTGCTGAATTTTAATATATTTTCTTATAACATAAACATCAGTGTTTTATTAGGATTTCTGCCACTGAGAAAATCCATATATTTTCACATGTAAAATTACGTAATTTCACATGTAAAAATATCATTTACTATGGTTACCATAGTTACTAAAATGATCACCATTGCTATGGTTCCATAATCCCTTAAAAAGTACTTAGATATGTTGCTGTATGATCAATACATCATCGGTGCCTCCTCGGAAATCTTCGGAAATCTTCGGAAAATCTCCGGAAAATGTTCGGAAACGTTCGCCTTACCTTCGGAACAATTTTGGAAAATCTTCGGAAATCTTCGGAAAGCGGTCGGAAATCTTCGGAAATTCGTCAAAAACGTCGTCATTAGTATGTTTATGTAATAAACAGAATAATACATGGGCGCTTGGAGATATGGAATTAATCTTCTCGTGTTCACATTCGATATCGAACGAGTGAGCGCAGCGAGCGAGTGAGATATCGATGTGAACACTCGAAGATAAATTCCATATCTCCGCGCGCCCATGTATTATTCTCTATGTACACAAATTACGTGATAAATACGTGCGTAGAAAGCCAACGAGAATTGATAATTTTGTTCTAGGTATAATTACATCACTTAAACCCTAGCGGGCAAAATTACCGGTCGGTTAAGGCAGGGCATTTTGTCTTAATTTTCTTTAAACAAGAGGCCAAATTTCTTGGAAATGATTGGCTCCCAAGTCGCTGGGCAACAATGAGGAAAACAATGGCGTCTCCTATCGAGAAAACTGACTCGTACGATGAATTTTTTAAGAACTAAACTGTAAGTGAACGAAAATGTAACCACGGAACGTTTTTTGTGAAGTGGACTTTCCGGTAAAGTTTCCAAGTTTTATTACTCAGTCAAAACATGGTACGGTTGATATTACCATGCTTATAAAAGAAAGCTCGCTACAATTTATGGTAGTCTATAATGGCTATGGCTAGAGAGTAACATTTGCCCACAGTTTTCACACACAGCACGACCTGCCGAAGTCAGCCACAATGAATAACTCCTATGAACAATTATTACAAGAAATTAATCAGCCCAGTCTAAGAGCACGTCGGATAAATGATATGCTTATATTAGTTTTTTTAGCATTAAATAATGCTGCACCTAGTTATATTTCTGATCTTTTTACCGAGCGCCAAATCAGCATTGGTTTACGAGGCAAACGTAGACTGTAAGAGAGCGCGTGAACCAAAGGATTCACTGCGACATCAAGAATCTTTCACAAAAGGTTTCACTCGAGCTGTATGTATGTTTTTTTTTATGGTTTCTTCCATCGATGATGACTATTGATTCACTGGTTGGTTGAATGTTTATAAAGATGGCTGATTTATCTGATGTGGCTACATGCAGAACAGACTGTTGCAGATTGTGTAGATCATGATTGTGACGCCAAGTGGCTGGCATCCAAAAGTCAGCAGCTCTCGCTTTCCGTGGTGTCCGTTTTGTTCAACCTTAGCTCTCCGACGCTCTTCAGCTAACTTGGCTCCTCTCGTTGACCGAGGTGCGCCATGATGGTAGGTCTGAGGTAAGGTCGTCCCACGCTTCGAGAGGAATTCAACATGTGAGATATAAACAAGCCTATTTCTCTCTTAATGTCTCTGTTCAAAAGCGCATAAGCCATAGGATTCACTGCGGAGTTCAGAACCAAGAGACAGGTCACGACATGGCCAACTTTTTCGGAGGACACTGGGCAAGAAAAAGTCTCACATAAAACTAAGAAATTTACAATCACGTAGCATCCCAGAAAGAAAACGACTAAAGCAATTATGAAGCGAGCTGTGTTGGGAGCTCGTCGTCTGCGGGAAGTAACAGCTTCAGGGGACCAAAAATTGCACTGAAGTTGTAGTTCTGTTTCAAATACTTGGTGTGACTGTGCACGTGCTGCAATTAGGATACGAACAACGGCACAGAAGAGAAGCACACATGATACTATGTCAAAAGCAGACACGCCGAGTGACCGCAAAACTTTCCAAGCAGTCTCGGAGTTGGCGACGTACATTCCAACGAAAAGCGACAGAGAAATTACAAAGGGAATCAACCAAGCTATCAAGATCACCACTCCTGGACGTCTCTTAGTCATGGAGGTATTATATTTGAAAGGATGAACGATAGCGACGTAACGATCCCAAGTCAAGGTGCAAATATTTGATACCGAAGAGTGGAGGAAGAACCAGAAGAATGCTATGTACACCCTGGTGTTACAAGCCATGATGGAGTTATGACAAAAATATCCTGATGGATAAACGGCGATTCCGACACCAAAGTCAGCCGCAGCTAAGGAAATGATGAACCAGTTGGCCGAGGAATGAAGTCGACGACTTTTGGCAATAAGAAAGATAACAAGGCCGTTTCCTGTTGCTGTTAGGACTGAGAGTAACCAGCCGATAACGTTGAACCAATTTTCCATTTCGCTTTAGCTCTCAAGAGAAGGACATTTTAATGAGCAGAAAGCTGGCAATGAAAAACGGAGGACACACTTTTCGGAGGAAATTGTAAGCGATGTTTTCTGAAAGGAAGTTAAGTGCCAATAGTTTATTCCCAAGGCAATTTTGTTTTTTCATCAATTAGATTGAACGTCAAGATGACAGGTGCATACTTCAGATCACGTACAGGCATGTTAATTTCACCGACTCCTTTTAAATGCAAATTCTTGACATCATCGTTTCTGAAACGTCATTAAACGCCAGATGAGAACAGTTTCTGGCGGTCTTGACTTACTGTTGTTAATTTTAGAACAGGCATAAGCTCCCAATTTTTTTTATTTACAGGGTGCAATATCTAGTCAATAGGGCATATACATCAGAGCATGTCTCGATAATTAACAATTATTCCATGCGCGCGTTGGATATGAGATAATAAATAGCCAATGAGGCGCGTAGCGCCGAGTTGGCTATAATCATCTCATATCCAACAAGCGCGAGTGGAATAATTGTTTTATTAAAAACGCCCCCAAAATATAAAAAACTATACTACAATAAAAACAAAAAGACCCAAAAATCACGCATACGCTCGCCATTTTTGTAGATCATGGTATAATGGCTCATATACCTTGATGTTTAAGCCAATGAAAACTCTCGAATTGCATTATCCATTGATCCATTTTTAATAATTATTGTTAGTTGAATTTTCTCATGATAAGTTAACAAACAGTGGAGAAAAATTAACAAGGAAGCCATAAAAAGCACGTAATTGTGTACGAATGGCGTAGAAGTCCATTTACAGATATCAAATTACAAAATGTTGTTATTGGTTACCAGCTGTAATGGACCAATTTTGATATATTAAAATTCAATCTAAAACAATAGATCTCAGTAGGTGACTTTAGGAAATTCCCCACAGCCTCGTGCTGCTGAATTTTAATATATTTTCGTACACAAATTACGTCATAAATGCGTGCGTAGAAAGCTTACGAGAATTGATAATTTTGTTTTAGGTATTCTTGGGTTTCACGTGACGTCACTAGCTCTGCTCAAATCAGTGTCCGCCATGTTGGTGTCCCTCGAGGTGTCAAATTTATGTAAATATAAGCCATTTCTATAGCAAACCTCTTGCTTTCTCAACCAGTTTTTTTCGATTTTTCGATGGATATTTCAAAAAACAAAAACGAAAATAGTACTGATGATGCGTCTAAATGAATCCCAGTGCTCTCTGAGTACGCCATTGGTTACCAGCTGTAATGGACCAATTTTGATATATTAAAATTCAATCTAAAACAATAGATCTCAGTAGGTGACTTTAGGAAATTCCCCACAGCCTCGTGCTGCTGAATTTTAATATATTTTCGTACACAAATTACGTCATAAATGCGTGCGTAGAAAGCTTACGAGAATTGATAATTATGTTTTAGGTATTCTTGGGTTTCACGTGACGTCACTAGCTCTGCTCAAATCAGTGTCCGCCATGTTGGTGTCCCTCGAGGTGTCAAATTTATGTAAATATAAGCCATTTCTATAGCAAACCTCTTGCTTTCTCAACCAGTTTTTTTCGATTTTTCGATGGATATTTCAAAAAACAAAAACGAAAATAGCACTGATGATGCGTCTAAATGAATCCCAGTGCTCTCTGAGTACGCCAAAGCCTTAGAGGGTCGAGTAAAGGAGAGATATCTGCAGAAGATCTCGGTCACCGGAGTTGACCCCGCAAGTATACCGACGGACCAGTTTAGTCCGGAATGCTTGCCTCCAGTTGAGATCTCGGACTTGCTAAGCTATCTTGTACTTGAGACTAGTTACTATACAAACCAACAGTTCAAGGCTTTCAAGAGTCTTGAGGCGTTCAACCAAATGGTTTTGGGATTTGTGACCTTAGTTGTGGGCAAACTAATCGCCGGAAAATATGTTGTAAGAGCACGTGTGCGACACTCACAGCGGATGAATGATCCTTTGGTGAATATTTGGATTATAACCGAACAGGATGGGACTGTTTTGTCGGCCCATTGCTTGGGATGCAAAGCTGGACTAGCAGAATCGTGCTCACATATCGCGAGTGTTTTATTTTATTTGGAGGCCACTACACGAATTCATGGCAGGCTTGCTTGTACTCAAGTAAAATGTTCATGGAGGGTCAAGGACATCAATTTCTCATCTGCTAAGAAGCTTAAAGAAAACCTTGACCAGAAAATCGATAATCTTGATAATCCACAGCAGCCAACAATCTCCAGCCGACCGGAAGCTTCGCAAAGCCCTCGAGTTTCTAGTTCAGGAGCTGTTTCCGCCTCAGCTAATTTGCGTCCTTTGAAGGAGGAAATCGATGAGCTGTACGGAAAACTAAATAAGTGTAAAATCAAAGTAGTGGCTTTGAGTTTGGTTCCTCCCTTTGCCGATCAATTCGTCAACCAAAGCCGTTCAGTCCCGGTAGTTTCAGAATTGTTTCGCACTGAAAATTTAAGTCTTGGCTACATGGAACTGTTGCGGAAATGCATTGAAGTACAATTACACTATTCAGAAGACCAAATCAAACTAGTTGAGAAAAACACCCAAGCTCAATCAAAGGGTGTTGGCTTCTTTAATCATCGCGCTGGAAGAATTGGGGCTTCTATAAGCGGTGCTGTTTTTCACTCAAATTTATCACAACCATCACAGAGCCTCATCAAGACAATCTGTTACCCTAGTCTTTACAAGATAAACACCAAAGCAACGAGGCATGGCTGTAAACATGAGGGTGATGCCATAAAGGCTTATGAAACAGTTATGAAAAAGAGCTATGTGAACTTTCAAGTCATGAAATGTGGGTTGTTTATAAATAAAGACCACCCATTTCTACATGCCCACCAGATTTCCTCACTTCTTGTGACTGCTGTGGGTTAGGATGTGGGGAAGTAAAATGTCCCTTTTGTATCCAAGACATGTGGTTCGGTAAATATCCACCACTATTCACCTCGACTTTGGAGAATCATTGTTAATTACTCAACAATAATTGTTGTGAATGGATCATTTCAGCTATAAGTTAGTCTCTCGTCACTTAAAAAAATTAGTTGAAAAAATGTTAAAAAATGTAGTGTTTTATCCATTGCCCCTTCCCTCTGAAATTTCTAATTTATACCCTGATATCATAGGGGACATTTAGTAATATTCTAGCTATGTTTACTACACATTGTGACGCTTAGCATAAACATGCCTTCGGTCACTATTTCCTAGATTACCCCAATGATTTTTTATAATACTAATAACAATCAACTTTATTTAACGAGGGTAGATATGTGACAGTAAAAAAGTGAGAAACCAGTGGCCCTCTAATATATAATACAAAAGAACAGAATTAATGATTAAAATTAGGAAACTGTAGTAAAAATTTATTAAAGTACACTACGAAAATGAGGCCCTCTAATGTATAATACATCAGGAACAGAAATAATGATTAAAATCTGAGAAACAAGATTTTTTGCATCTGCTAAGTCAATTGCAGCTTTTCCAGTTACTCTACGAAGCAGCAGTCTAACTAAAAAATCATACACCCCTTGTCAAGGAACATACTTTCAGCTATCACTGCAGCTGAAATTTTGAATGAAATTTGGCCTCCTAGGAAGTCGAATGATCTTTTTCAATATCACTCAAAGGTCATAATTGGAAAAAAAATGTTATCAGAGCTATTTTGTCCACCCATCTTGGAATTGCAGAGATCCTTAGAGGTGTGTGATTTTTTTTTCAACCAGGTACATATATGTACGCAAATGTAACTGTAACACTTACTAATCAAAAGAAACTACTTGATTGTACTGTAACCCTCACTAATCAAAAGGAACTATTGGTGGGCAAACATTTACAAGGGCTGAGCACACCCTCACAATCCTGTCAATAAGTGGAACCTGGCGTTCAATTGGTCCATTAGAATTACAAAACAAAAATTCTGCTGGCAATGTACCTTCCAGTATGGTATATTTTCTCCTGAGAAGACCAATTACTCTGTCAACATGGATCCTTACATTTGCTATGCCACGTGTGCTCTCCACATCCACAGGATCCAACTGATCCTTACCCTTGGTGAATGCTGGTATCACCAACTTTGCATGCTTCAAACCGACACTTTCAGTGATGGTAAACCCTCGATCAGCCATAACCATATCTCCAGGTATCAAATGTTCAAGGAAACCACAATTCTCGGTGAGATATTTATCCGACGTTCTGCCACCCCAAGCCTCTGACACATATGATATAGTTCCTTGAGGTGTAATCCCAATCAGTATCTTTATGGTGTTATGATGTTTGTAGCTTGAGAAAGTTTGAGCTCTGGCTAACAGGTTGGTTGGTTTTTCGATGAAAATCTCAAAGCAATCAATCACCACTGTAACCTTTTTTCCAAAAGAATACATAAAACATTGTGGCATAGTCCTCCATAAGTGCTCCCTTTCGGGCCAAGAAATCAAAGGGGAGAGCTTGTTATCCATGACAACTAGCCAAGAAGAAAAAATTCTAGACGCAGTGGGCTGCGAAACTTTGAAGCGGTAAGCTAGATCTTGTAGAGGAACGTTAAGTCTCAGTTTCATTAGCACCATGACAAACTCCTGAAAGCGGTCTAATGATAGAGTTTTGCGTGTTACAAATGGAGAGACGTGCTCCAAAACCACCATCAAAATTTCGCGAGAAGGCAGGCCTGTATAAAATAGGGCTTTATCGTCCGAGTCAAAGAAATCTTGCGTTGGAGCTTCATACCCCCTTTGATGAAACATGTACCCGAATTCATCGGTCTGACAACTTGCATCGTGGGATGGCGATTCGTAATTCATTTTGATATTTTCATCAACTATCTCGGTAGAAACATCGCTTCTCACCTCGGTACAGTCTGTAGCCATTAAGTCTTCTAAATTCGGACTAAAGTTGTCGACTTCTAAAGCTGCTTCTGATTGACCTTGACCTGCCTGACCCTCTATAATTAGTTCTGTCGATAATGCTTCAAATGCTGATGAACTTGGCTCACCAGAATCATTTAAGTTTATATCACCGATGCGTAGGCCACTTGTGTTTAAGCATTTTCGCTTTTCTGCCGCTTCGAGTTCAGCTCGCTCAATCGCTTGTTGTCGTCTTTTCTTTGCCCGTTCAGCTTTTTCTGCCGCTTGCTTGAAGTCTTTCTCTACATATTTTTTCTTCCCAAGATTGAGAGTTGGCACCCAGTCAACATGAAACTGGTCCCAGACAGGAGATGGTTCTCCGAAGACGAAATGTTTGCTACAAACACGCTCACTTTCTAGCACATCCTTGTAGTCAGTGTCACCGTGACTTATTATCGCAGAAATCCATTCGGTTCTTCTTTTTAAAGTAAGTTCTTCGTGTTCTGCTCCTTGATTTGTTATCACTTTAGGCACACGAAAAAATCTTATATCTTCATCCCTTCCACTTTTGCTGGAACAGCCAGAAATCACGCATAAAACCATCGCTTCACTCTCACACAAACCTCTCTTCAGCTATCATTTGTTTACTCTCGAGGGACACCAACATGGCGGATAGTAACCGTTGCCAAGGAAAATGGTCACGTGGGTGATACCCAAGAATAATTACATCACTTAAGTCCTAGGGGGCAAAATTACCTGTCGGTTGAGGCAGGGCATTTTGTCTTAATTTTCCTTAAACAAGAGGTCAAATTTCTTGGAGATGATTGGCTCCCAAGTCGCTAGGCAACAATGAGGAAAACAATGGCGTCTCCTATCGAGAAAACTGACTCGTACGATGAATTTTTTTAAGAACTAAACCGTAAGTGAACGAAAATGTAACCACGTAACGTTTTTTGTGAAGTAGACTTTCCGGTAAAGTTTCCAAGTTTTATTACTCAGTCAAAACATGGTACGGTTGATATTACCAAGCTTATAAAAGAAAGCTCGCTAAACTTTATGGTAGTCTATAATGGTTATGGCTGGAGAGTAACATTTGACCACAGTTTTTTACACACAGCACGACCTGCCGAAGTCGGCCACAATGAACCTCACCAGTGATCAACTTTAAAGAGGGTCTGATTATTGACAACTGAAAAAACATGAATTTCTAACCCGGAATTCATAATCTTCCGAAAAGTGTCCTATAGTGTCTTCATTTAGTGTATTATTCTGGTACACCTGAAAAAAACCTGAACAATATAGGCATATTTTTCTACCAGTCTACCGATGAAGGGAGTTTTCACCGCGAAATGCCTTGGGTATCAGTTAACTTGATCGGAAATCAGACAGGACCTTTTGAGTGAAATAAGTGTGTATTTTGATACTAATATTTTATTCTATTGTATATTTTTAGCTTTTTTGACCATTGTTTTCTTTGAATTCGTTCCTCTCAGTTTATATTCAAATTCGAACCTCTTTATTCAATCAGTTGACGTTTTGCGACCGTCAAAATGTCAATAATTTAAAAACAAAAATGGTTTCAAACTTTTCTGTTTTATCACAGTGTCTCTCATTAGGAAAGATAAAGAGGGAAAAACGGCATTTTTGAAAGAAGTAAATTTGCATACATCTTCGTTTACTTCACATTATGACTAAGAATCAATTGGCTTTTTACAGAACTACTACTGATTCATAGACATGAAATATAAATTCAAGTAATTATACCAACATCTGTCATCTACTATTGTTAAATTCGCAACAGCGACGTTTGACGAAAACCGCTTTTGATGGGAATTAATCATAACGGAAATAAGAGGACTCTTAATGTCTTCCGTCCAAGACTGTTGATAAACAAATAAAAAAGCCTGCACTGTGCTCTGTTCTGTTATAGAGCAAGCAGGAAGCGGTAGAGCACGAAAGAAGTATAGGGGAAAACACGAAACGTAGTCGAGTGTTTTTTTTCTTCTGCCGCTTTTGCTTTATGATAAAGAATCGAATAATTTCCTCACCCATCAAACGAAATATTTCTACTTATAGAATATTTTTATTGATTGAGCCTCATCTTAATAAATTTATTTCCTCTTCATGTAACTAAACTGTGGTAGTGGCCAACTCGAAAGCTGTGCTCCTTTGGCCACGACACGCTTTCCCTAAAAGATGCAATTTCATCTTTGCTCGGGTCCTTTTCTCTTTTTTTCACCCTATTACGATTGTCAATAATTTATTGTAATCAAAATGAGTGTGAATAAAAAAATGAGTTAATGAATAAAAAATAAACGAGGAATCGATTAAATATTAATGATCTACATATGCATATCGAGTGACCCATGACTACCTAAAGTGAGCCGCGTTGTGTTACACTTTTGAATTTGGCCGCTCTACAAGAGAATTTGCATTTTGGATAATCAAAGTTAACATATTGTTTTCCTTTTATTAAATTGTGTCCACCAAAAAACTCCATTCAGTCTCGACCATTTAGAAAGCTGAGCTATATGGCTCCTTGAGATTTTGTAATTCTTTCTTTTTCTTTTAATATACATAATTATGCACTTTAAAACTGAGGAAATAGATAACCCGACCTGAACAAAGTGCGTGCTAATTTTGAGTTTTAAAGCATATCATAAAATTCAGCATTAGGTACAATTTGATTAATTATGATGGGCATTTTGTGGAATTAGACCGGTGCTACTCATATAGAACAGTCAATATGCAAGATATATGAGATCGCCAACTGAAAAACACAACTTCAATTTGAAAATAATTATCGCGGGGGGGGGGAGGGGTGGTGGTGTCAAGTCTGAGCATTCTCTAAACTTTAAAATGTCACGTCTATTTTAATTTTCGAGATATAGACAAACGGTTTTCAGTTTTTAGCTTCTCTTGCTGTGCTCCTTCTAAAGTTGGAATTGATATTTGCCGTCAATTTTGTTGTCAAAAACGTCGGCTGATGTATAGCACCACTAAGCGTCATTTTAACGATAACATTTACTTTAAGAGTAAAAAAACACTACGCAGCATCTTAAATATTATTCACAATAATAAAACAAATTTTGCAATGTTTATTTCAAGTATGAGCTATCCTAACTGTTCTAGCTTATACATGCTGAATTTTCTCTAAATTTCAATTCTTTAAATGGTTGTTATCATTTTGTACCTCTGCTGCAAAATCATTTCGAACCGCCGTTACCACTGACAGTAACTAACCTAGAATGTTCAACAAGTCTCCCATTTCCAACAAGCTTCTCAAAACAGACCTTTCAGCTGTCTCTAAGACTTGTGGCGACTATAATGAGTGGAAAATCCAACTTTTTGACTTCGAGGATCAGAGATCGATTCCAGCGAAATTCTGTATAAATTAATTCTAAATGAAATGAACGAAAGAATGTAAAAGGTAGCCTCTTGAGTAGTTTGCTAATCAGTAATCGGTTTTGGTAATTGTAATTATTATTCAAATTTCATACACTGTACGAATTCCGATTTTCTGATTGGTTGATTTGTGCCACGTGACACCGGGCTATGACGAGACAACCGCCTTGACGTCATTATCGTGGTGTAATAGCCGTGGTGTAAATTCAATACACCACTGTCATTACACCATGGCTTTGTCTGACTCAAAGTTTGACGATGTTTGTTTGCATTGTATTCAATTTGAATAATAAAAATGTTAACGCACTCACTGCTTGTGAATTATCAGGATTTACCTGCACTCGTTCACTAACAGTGGACTCGAAATTTTCAATACCGCACTCGGCGGCCTCGTGCGGTATTGAAATTTCTCGTTCATTGTTAGAGAACTCGTGCAGGCAAATCCCGATAATTCACTCGCTGACTGCGTTAACCTGTAATTATTCAACTTTTGAGAAAATGCCAGTGAGAAGTAAGTACGTTTCAGGTTCCCGCATTATTTTTCAGATCTCTAGTAGATCCTACGTTGGCAGCGTTTATCGTATGCGGTCCCTTGCAGTTTATAGTCTCTCATTTATGAATTTTCGGACCGTAGGTCTTTTCAGATCCGATACGCTGCGTTTTTTTAAGCATGGTATTGGTCATGAGTTTGAATGTTTAGGCTGGCTTTGTCTAGCCACATTTATTTTTTGCTTTTCGAGACACCAATAGTGACACTTTGGTCTTCTTGCGCTCCGGGGCACGTGATGTGGCAACGCGTGTCTCGGAGCGCAAGTGAGTTCAAGGTACGGAACTTGATATAGTGAACGGGTCATTGTGCAATTTATGTGCGTTGGCTCTTGGCTGGCGTTACATATCTTCGCTACACTGTGCTGACGAGCTCCAACAAGAGCGAAACAGCTGTCCACAGTTGCGATCCTGCTTTATCGGTTCTGGTCATGTTGGTGTCTCGAAACGTTTTTCACGTAGTATCAGCCTTGCAGTTTAATCTTTATACACATTATTTTTCAGAAAGTTTTGAACGGAGGTGACAAAGCACGTAAATTAAAAGGTTCATTGCGACATCAAGAATATTTCACGAAGGGTTTCACTCGAGCTGTATATATGGTTTTTATGGTTTTCTTCCATCGATGATGACTATTGATTCACTGGTTGGTTGAATGTTTTTGAGGATGGCTGCAGATTAATCTGGTGTGGCTGCATGCATGCAGAACAGTCTGGTGCAGATTGTGTAGATTATGATTGTGACGCCAAGGGCTTGGTACAAAAGTCAGCAGCTCTCGCTTTCCGTGGTGTCCGTTTTGCTTCAACCTTAGCTCTCCGACGTTCTTAACCTAACTTGGTCCCTCTCGTTGACCAAGCTGCGCCATGATGGTAGGTCTGAGGTAAGGTCGTCCCACGCTTCGAGAGGAGTTCAACATGTGAGATATAAACAAGGTTACTTCTCTCTTAATGTCTCTTTTCAAAAGCGCATAAGCCATAGGATTCACTGCGGAGTTCAGAACCAAGAGACAGATCACGACATGACCCAATTTTTCGGCGGACACTGGGCAAGAAAAAGTCTCACATAAAACTGAGAAATTTACGATCACGTAGCATCCCAAAAAGAAAACGACTAAAGCAATTATGAAGCGAGATGCGTTGGGAGTTCGTCGTCTTCGGATAGTAACAGTTTCAGGGGACGAAAAGTTGCACTGAAGTTGTAGTTCTGTTTCACATACTTGGTGTGACTGTGCCCGAGCTGCAACTAGGATACGAACAACGGCACAGAAGAGAAGCACACATGATACTATGTCAAAAGCAGACACCCCGAATGACCGCAAAACTTTCCAAGCAGTCTCGGAGTTGGTGATGTACATTCCAACGAAAAGCGACAGAGAAATCACAAAGGGAATCAACCAAGCTATCAAGATCACCACTCCTGGACGTCTCTTAGTCATGGAGGTATTATATTTGAAAGGATGAACGATAGCGACGAAACGATCCCAAGTCAAGGTGCAAATATTTGATACCGAAGAGTGGAGGAAGAACCAGAAGAAAGCCATGTACACCCTGGTGTTACAAGCCATGATGGAGCTATGACAAAAATATCCTGATGGATAAACGGCAATTCCGACACCAAAGTCAGCCGCAGCCAAGGAAAGGATGAACCAGTTGGCCGAGGAATGAAGTCTGCGAGTTTTGGCAATAAGAAGGATAACAAGGCCGTTTCCTGTTGCTGTTAGGACTGAGAGTAGCCAGCCGATAACGTTGAACCAATTTTCCATTTCCCTTTAGCTGTCAAGAGAAGGACATTTTAATGAGCAGAAAGCTGGCAATGCGGAAAACGGACGTCACACTTTTCGGAGGCAATCGTAAGCGATGTTTTCTGAAAGGAAGTCAAGTGAATAGTTTATTCCCCAGGCAATTTTGTTTTTTCATCAATAAGATTGAAGGTCAAGGTGACAGGTGTATACTTCAGATCACGCACAAGCATGTTAATTTCACCGACTCCATTTAAATGCAAATTCTTGACATCATTGTTTCTGAAACGTCATTAAATGCCAGATGAGAACAGTTTCTGGTGGTCTTGATTAACTGTTGTTAATTTTAGAAAAGGCATAAGCTCCCATTTTTTTTAATTTACAGGGTGCAGTATCTAGTCAATAGGGCATTTGCTTGGCACCGATTGTTATTTGAAAGTGCGCTTAACGCGATATACATCAGAGCATGTCTCGAAAATTAGCAGTTATTCCATGAGCGCGCGTTGGATATGAGATGATAGATAGCCAACGAGGCGCGTAGCGCCGAGTTGGCTATAATCACCTCATATCCATCAAGCGCGAGTGGAATAATTGTTTTATTAAAAACGCCCCCAAAATATAGAAAACTAGACTACAATAAAAATAAAAAGGCCCAAAAAATCACGCATACGTTCGCCATTTTTGTAGATCATGGTATATTGGCTCATATACCATGATGGCTAAGCCAATGAAAACTCTTGAATTGCATTATCCAGTGATCCAGTTTTTAATAATTATTGTTACTTGAAGTTTTTCATGACAAGTTAACAAACAGTGGAGAAAAATTAACAAGGAAGCTATAAAAGGCACCGTAATTGTGTACGAATGGCGTAGAAGTCCATTTACAGATATCAAATAAGAAAATGTTGTTATTGGTTACCAGCTGTAATGGACCAATTTTGATATATTAAAATTCAATCTAAAACAATAGACCTCGGTAGGTGACTTTAGGAAATTCCCCACAGCCTCGTGCTGCTGAATTTTAATATATTTTCTTATAACATAAACATCAGTGTTTTATTAGGATTTCTGCCTCTGAGAAAATCCATATATTTTCACATGTAAAATTACGATAATTTCACATGTAAAAATATCATTTACTATGGTTACCATAGTTACTAAAATGATCACCATTGCTATGGTTCCATAATCTCTTAAAAAGTACTTAGATATGTTGCTGTATGATCAATACATCATCGGTGCCTCCTCGGAAATCTTCGGAAATCTTCGGAAAATCTCCGGAAAATGTTCGGAAACGTTCGCCTTACCTTCGGAACAATTTTGGAAAATCTTCGGAAATCTTCGGAAAGCGGTCGGAAATCTTCGGAAATTCGTCAAAAACGTCGTCATTAGTATGTTTATGTAATAAACAGAATAATACATGGGCGCTTGGAGATATGGAATTAATCTTCTCGTGTTCACATTCGATATCGAACGAGTGAGCGCAGCGAGCGAGTGAGATATCGATGTGAACACTCGAAGATAAATTCCATATCTCCGCGCGCCCATGTATTATTCTCTATGTACACAAATTACGTGATAAATACGTGCGTAGAAAGCCAACGAGAATTGATAATTTTGTTCTAGGTATAATTACATCACTTAAACCCTAGCGGGCAAAATTACCGGTCGGTTAAGGCAGGGCATTTTGTCTTAATTTTCTTTAAACAAGAGGCCAAATTTCTTGGAAATGATTGGCTCCCAAGTCGCTAGGCAACAATGAGGAAAACAATGGCGTCTCCTATCGAGAAAACTGACTCGTACGATGAATTTTTTAAGAACTAAACTGTAAGTGAACGAAAATGTAACCACGGAACGTTTTTTGTGAAGTGGACTTTCCGGTAAAGTTTCCAAGTTTTATTACTCAGTCAAAACATGGTACGGTTGATATTACCATGCTTATAAAAGAAAGCTCGCTACAATTTATGGTAGTCTATAATGGCTATGGCTAGAGAGTAACATTTGACCACAGTTTTCACACACAGCACGACCTGCCGAAGTCAGCCACAATGAATAACTCCTATGAACAATTATTACAAGAAATTAATCAGCCCAGTCTAAGAGCACGTCGGATAAATGATATGCTTATATTAGTTTTTTTAGCATTAAATAATGCTGCACCTAGTTATATTTCTGATCTTTTTACCGAGCGCCAAATCAGCATTGGTTTACGAGGCAAACGTAGACTGATTATTCCACATGTAAATACAACAAATTATGGTCTTCACTCATTTCGATATCATGCCAGCCAATTATGGAACTTATTGCCAGATAATGTCCGTGTATCCACTTCTCTTGCTGCCTTCAAAAGTGCACTTCAAACTGTCCATCTGGAAAGTGAATGCTGTTCTTTTTGTGACCAATATTATAATTCTTAAAATTACTTGTACATAATATTTATAATTTATTTTTATGTAATTTATTTCATTTTTTTTTTATTACTTTAATTATTTTATAGATTTATTTTCTTCGGAGATATTAGCAATTTGCTATCAACTAATTCGAAGTAAAATAAAGTCTTTGATTGATTGATTGATTGATTGAACCTCACCAGTGATCAACTTTAAAGAGGGTCTGACTATTGACAACTGAAAAAAGCTTAAGTTCTAGCCTGGAATTCATAATCTTCCGAAAAGTGTCCTGTAGTGTCTTCATTTAGTGTATTATTCTGGTACACCCGAAAAAAACCTGAACAATATAGGCATATTTTTCTACCAGTCTACCGATGAAGGGAGTTTTCACTGCGAAATGCTTTGGGTATCAGTTAACTTGATCGGAAATCAGACAGGCCTTTTGAGTAAAATGAGCGCGTATCTGGATGCCAATATTTTATTCTAATGTGTATTTTTAGCTTTTTTTTACCATTGTTTTCTTTGAATCCGTGTCTCTTAATTTACATTCAAATTCGAGCCCCTTTATTCAATCAGCTAACGTTTACCGACCGTCTAAATGTCAATAATTTAAAAACAAAAATGGTTTCAAAACTTTCTGTTTTATCCGCAGTGTCTCTCTTTAGGAAAGATAAGGTGGCAAAAACGGCATTTTTGAAAGAAGTAAATTTGCATACATCTTCTTTTACTTCACATTATGACTAAGAATCAATTGGCTTTTTACAGAACTACAGGAACTACTACTGAGTCATAGACATGAAATATATATTCAAGCAATTATACCAACAACTGTCATCTACTTTTGTTAAATTCGCAACAGCGACGTTAGACGAAAACCGCTTTTGATGGGAATTAATCATAACGGAAATAAGAGGACTTTTAATGTCTTCCGTCGAAGCCTGTTGATTAACAAATAAAGAAGCCTGGACTGTGCTCTGTTCTGGTATAGAGCACGCACTAAGCGGTAGAGCACGAAAGAAGTGTACGGGAAAACACGAAACCTAGTCGAGTGTTTTCTTTCTTCTGCTGCTTTTGCTTTATGGTAAAGAATCGAATAATTTCCACACGCATCAAACGAAATATTTCTACTTATAGAATATTTTAATTGATTGAGCCTCATCTTTATGAATTTATTTCGTCTTCTTGTAACTAAACTGTGGTAGTGGCCAACTCGAAAGCTTTGCTCTTTTGGCCACGACCCGCTTTCCCCTAAAAGATGCAATTTCATCTTTGCTCGGGTCCTTTTCTCTTTTTTTCACCCTATTTACGATTGTCAATAATTTATTGTAATCAAAATGAGTGTGAATAAAAATAAATGAATTAATGAATAAAAAATAAACGAGGAATCAATTAAATATTAATGATCTACATATGCATATCGAGTGACACGTGGCTACCTAAAGTAAGCAGCGTTGTGTTACACTTTTGAATTTGGCCGCTCTACAAGAGAATTTGCATTTAATTTGATAATCAAAGTTAACAAGTTGTTTTCCGTTTATTAAATTGTGTCCACCACTCCATTCAGTCTCGACCTTTTAGAAAGCTGAGATACATGGGTCCTTGAGATTTTGTAATTCTTTCTTTTTCTTATATTATACATTATTATGCACTTTAAAACTGAGGAAATAGATAACCCGACCTGAACAAAGTGTGTGCTAATTTTGAGTTTTAATGCATATCATAAAATTCGGCATTAGGTACAATTAAACTGATTAATTAAGAACGCTGTGAATGTGCAGAGGCGGTCGAGCACATCCTCATATAACTATTGACAAACATTCAAAGAAAGAGCATTAATTTTTAGGTCTTATTAACCGAGCGGGAGGTCTGTATGGGAGAATCTTGACCGGGGTCATAAGTGCACACCGAACGCTCTGAGGTCTGTACACACAATCCGTTCGACCGTGCAAGGTCAAGATTCTCCCATATATAGACCGACTTAGCTCGGCTAATAAGATGTTTATTATATGGAAAAAACACAAGAACAAATTAGTATAGGAAATCGCACGACCTCGAGTACAATTCGTGATTAATAGGTACGAGTGATTTTGAAAGTTCTCAAAATTGCACGAGCCTAAAGGCTCGTGCAATTTGAGAATTTTCAAAATCACGAGTACCTATTAATCACGAATTGTACGAGAAGGTTGTGTGATTTTTTATTTATAGTACATTCAACAAAATTACGCGTCGTTTCCATGGAAACTTAATAGGTACTCCTACGGAGTACAATTTGGGATTAATTGTACTGCTCTCGACCAATCAAAATTGAGTAATTTTGTTGAGTGTACTATAAATTTGTTTAATGTTACTGGATTGTACTAACTGACATTTTGCTTGCGAACGGCGATAAGTTAATACTGTGTTTATTGTGACCTCACTCCAGCTTACGTGCTGAAGATGGTTTGGGAACAAAACTGAATATGAAATATTGAAAATGTTGAAAGTACCCTAAATTGTATCCCCTGACCTTTAATAGTCCAGTCCCTGAACTTTCCTTTCTACCCACCCCATAGTCGCCACAAGTCTTAGAGACAGCTGAAAGGTCTGTTTTGAGAAGCTTGTTGGAAATGGGAGACTTGTTGAACATTCTAGGTTAGTTACTGTCAGTGGTAACGGCGGTTCGAAATGATTTTGTAGCAGAGGTACAAAATGATAACAACCATTTTAAGAATTGAAAATTTAGAGAAAATTCAGCATGTATAAGCTAGAACAGTTAGGATAGCTCATACTTGAAATAAACATTGCGAAATTTGTTTTATTATTGTGAATAATATTTAAGATGCTGCGTAGTGTTTTTTACTCTTAAAGTAAATGTTATCGTTAAAATGACGCTTAGTGGTGCTATACATCAGCCGACGTTTTTGACAACAAAATTGACGGCAAATATCAAATTCCAACTTTAGACAGTTCGTATAGGAATATGTTTAAGGAGTTGTTAAAGAGAGCTGAAGCGTTTTGAGTGGAGTGACGCCAAGCATCCTAACATTGGTGTAACTTTCTTGCTGATATTTATGGAACGGCTGAAATTAAGGTTATCGTGTACCTTCAGATCGGCAGTTATCTTCAAATTTCGATTTTTCGGTTAAAGTAATGATCCAAATGAAATCCGTAATGTACAAAAAGAGATCATTGAAAAGATTAAATATTGGCAGAGAAATGGCGGTTTTAAGTTTTGGCCGGAGGTAAAAATTACCCTTCTGATTGACATATCTAAAGCTGTTTTCTCGAATCAATTTTTTCACTTGAACTAGCGGACACTGTACAGAGCCAAAACTCCTAGGGAAATTGTCCGATTGCCCCGAAATTTCGACCGTGTGTAGATTAACACATACACAACAAAAACGTGTCCGTGATTTTATTCTTTTGAAATGTTTTTTCAGTGAGAGCGATTTTTGTACAAACACTTCACATTTTTCAAATATTATTTCGAAAACGCTCCATAACTTTTCACTGTAACCGAGTAAGGCAAAACGCAGACACGTTTCTTTTAACGCTTTGGGTCCGGAAACTAAAGAACAAATTAATTAACTAAAGACAAAATTCGCTTTGAGTGGCAGCTTTGAAAAGGTGATTTGGACGCTCGCATTTAGAATTCGTGAAAAATTCGACAATTCATTTTATTTCAAAATTATTGGTATAGTTGGATCGCCAGCTCTTTAAGCTATAATTTGATATCGGGGCTTAGGTATCCACAGTTTAAACTGGACGCGCTACATTGCTTGGACATGAGACACCCCTGAAGGTATACTGTAACCTTAAGAGACTAACAAGTTGTACGTTCTCTTTTTTCGCTTTTTATTACCACGGTTGTCAGGCTGAGCTCGCTTGTGAATCATTTTATCTTCAAGCAAGTTGTGATGGACTTAAAATACTGACAGGAAGACTTCAGGAAGCCGTTACTTGTAACTGTGTGCAAACATGATCACTTTCACGCTTTTTGATTCCTGCTAAGAGGTTCCTTTTTGTTTATTCAACTGTAAAGAGAAAATAAAACTTAAAATTCTCAGAGAATATTGTTTTTCTGCTGGCTTAAATCCGTATTTTACTTATTTATTACGACATGGAAAGTATTTCACATAGAATTTTTTTATTACTGATCAGGAAGCCCAAGAATCAAAATGATCCCATTTCGTCTGACGTATTTTGACTGTTTGGTCTGCGTTGTCCTCTCCATTTAACAGGTATCATTGGCAAAAAGGTTAACATAACTTTTCAATCAATAATCAATAATAATTATACACCTGTACTGCGGTCTTCAATATCATTAACAGCAAATTTACTTAGCACGGCAAGTTTTATAAGTCATGAACTGTTGGAAAAATACAATTTTATGACTAATGGCCTCACTTTTTAAGGTTTTAGCTGTTTCGCCGGCGTTAGTCAAGTTGAAACGTGATTTGCACATGAATAATACTGTTCATAATTTATCGGCAGGCCAAAAACTTGCAGAATAATGGCAACCCTCAAAAACTCGTTTCACTCTCAACTCGTAAGTGACGTAGGGAAAGCAGCGAAGAAATTAGGTTAATGGTCTTTTCAGGTAAATTAGGTTAATGGATGGGAAACTTTGGAGTGGAAATACTTAAGTGTCGGTACATTAGTGAAACCAGGACTAGAAAATAACAACCTGGAGCACTTCAGTTTCATAACACTTTTGACTTGATATCGACTAACTTCTCGCATTCACGGAGGGCGACACACCAGAAAGTTATAGCACACTCATTAATTAACAATTATTCTTCTCAATCTCGGTGAATAGTGGCAGAATATTTACCTCGCCGCTTCGCGGCTCGGTAAATATTCTGCCACTATTCACCGAGATTGAGAAGAATAATTGTTTTAGTATATACACAGGAAGTGATCTCAACAACATTTCAGAAGGAAACCATTAAAAATCGATTTAATTGGCCTCTCAATTCATGCTCGGAAAACGTGCAAGCTGTACAAAGCATGCGCGAATTCGCGAAACTATTTACAGAACTTTGAACATGGAAAATCTATAGTTAATCTTCGAAAAAACCTCGTGACAGTCTAGAATAATGGTCCTTAAACACTGTTCAAATCAGTGTGAATCAAAACTATGCTTTATTCAAAGGTATGCTCTATTTTTGTTTGGCTTACGCATTATTCACTCGGTAGGGGGTGAATAATGCTCATTAGCCAGAGATAGCGAACCAATCAGATTGCTTAAAACACCAAGATCACTGAGTGTGTATATACTAATTGAATATAGCCTGGTGTAATTACTATATCAAAATAAAGATGTCAAAATTGAAAATGATGACTACTCATGTCGTAACACAATCAATGGCATTCCATTTAGGCCTCAAAAACCAAATAAACCCAGCATTCTGAGCATTTTGTCACATAGGAATAATCTGAAGATAAAGCCGTGTTTAACAGCATGGCAAAATTTAAGGTAATTGCTTAGTATTGCATTGCGCATCCCTACTACACACGATTTTAGCGTCATTAGCGCGCTCACATGAGCGCATGCATGTACAAAACATAAGAGATTTCCCTCAAACTTAGCCTACAGAACAGGCGTAATTTTTTGCGTATTTCAGGGGAACAGAGGCGAAGGCGAGGCGAGCGCGTGGCGAACGCGAAGCGCGAGTTGCGTGCGAGGGGAGGATCGCTAAAAAATCCCGCCTGTCCCCGTACCATTGTTCAAGCCGTTCCGGCGTTCAAATTTGAACGCAGCTACCTAATTGGTTACTTTGAAACACGTGATCCTCGAATGTTTTTCCAATACGTATCACAATCACGTACAGTGATTTGAATACAACAGATCGATTCGCGCAAAAATTGTTCGGTGAATTTAACTGGAAATACGGTCCAATAGGACTCATCTGCTCCCTGTAGCTCTTCGTGTGTTTCCGAAGTTGCTTCCTTGGCCTTCCTCACCTGATGATATTGCCTGTGACCCGTCCCCAATTCCCTATCAGATTTCTTGTTTTACTAGCGCCTTTCGCTCTTATTTTCCCATGTTTTCTCCAATGTCACTTCTTTTCGTTAAAAAAATGGAAATTCTGTTTTATTTGGTTTCGTTGTTTCCTCCGAACAGTTCGAAGTCAATAACTTACTCATTAAATTTTGCTCATTCAAGGGCTTTTGGCGCGGACAAAATAATGCAGTGCAGCGAATGAAAGATGAAAGTTGTAAATTCCCGGGTGTAAAGCAGAAAGATCACAAAGAAACAAGCCAATTATTTTGAGATAAATTTTAATTCAACATGAGGAGAAAAATGTATCTAAAAGCTAAAAATGTTCAAACTTTCGCAGACGTACTTCTCGTAACAGCATGAAATTCATTCATCACGCTAAAGCGAAAGCTTGAGTTTACCGACAACTTTGCCAGTCATTTTATCGGCCGTGGCCTTACCAATCGTTCCGAAATTTGAATTCAACGTTGTAGTAATCCTGTACATTACCATTTTGGTTTTCTTAAGTCCAGGAACCTGCTTTAAATCCGCGGTCCGTTTTCAATGCAAAGCACACAGATCGTAATGTTTATATTCGAGGCTGTCGACGGAAAAATTCTTCCACCAGAAAGGTTTGAGAGGACTCTGCACTGCCAAATATTCCATTCTGAGGGCACTTAACATTGATTTGTGTTTTTCCTTCCTATTTCAAATCCCAAAGAAGTAATTTCTCCGTTTTAGGGATGAGAACAAGACCTTGGATGTTATACATGTAAGATTTGGCCCACAACGCGCAGTGATCACCATTGTTTTTCTAACACAGTGATTGGCTGGTCATTTAGGGTGTGTCTGGGGGCGGAAGAGCTTGAACAATGGTATGGGGACAGGCGGGATTTTTTAGCGCTCCTCCCCTCGCACGCAACTCGCGCTCGCCTCGCTTTCGCCTCTGCTCGCCAGAAATACGCAAAAATTACACCTGTTCTGCAGGCTACCTCAAACTAAGCTCGATCGCGAAAAAAAAATTATCCTTCTCTCTTAAACGAGCACGGTAACCCCCGATTTTTTTTTTTTCAGGTATTTGGTAAGAACAGTCTAAAAAAGAACATATTTGAAGAGGAAAAAAAAGTTTGATAGTGCATGTGGAACTTGATTTTTTTTGGCAAATAGTTCCCAACTGGGTGTTTTTTAGCCAAGGCGAGGACATCAAGCTAACCACCGAACTGTCCCAAAAAGTGCAATATTTCCGCGACCAAGCAATCGAAAACAGCCTAAATGAAGCAATACAGCGTATGTTAATAAGTGAAGCTTTGCTTTCAAGATAAAACTTTGCATCTTCCAAGTCATCAAGACTTAATTCTGTATGAAGGTGATTCGAGTTTTTAGCGCGCAACCAGAAGAATATCTCATTTTGTAAGCCAGCTAACGCGTAAACAACCGCGGTAACCCCATTTTTAAATTGCATTTTTTAATATTCATATCATGAATGTAAATTACGCCAAGTTTCAAAAAAAGTTTGATAGTCGAACAATTTCAAGGGAATTACCTTAGGCAAATATTGTTCAAATTGCCCTTTTAGAACCTCCAAACGTTTAAATCCTGGGTTACAAGAGAAACTGGAAATAATTTTAAGTTGATTTTTGTTCTTATTGCTTTTTGACAATCACAGTATAAGCTAAATTCACAATTAATCTGAAACAATGTTTTAAGAACAAAATTCTTGAATCAAATGATAAGAAAACAAGGCAGTTCTGCTGCAATTTAGACGTCTCCTGCCCGTTATTCCAAAACGGGGTTTCTTATCCTACGAAACAATTGAAGATTTTTTTCCAAAACAAGTATTCGTGAATGATGATGGTTCAAAACTTCGAATACTTTTCAAGATCTAAATGTATTAATTCAGATCGGTGTATTCTAAACAACTTTTCCTCTGATTACAACGAAAAAACATTAAAATTCTTAGAATTTTGACAGAACGAGGGTGAAATTAATTTTTTATCTTCACTCCTCGCCCTTTGATTACCCATACATATTTCAGAAAACGGTTTAGACGTTATCGAGCCGATTTCAGGCATATGGACAGTAAGCTCCGTCAAGTATTCAATCTCGCCCCATTCTCCCTCGACCCACCACACAAACACACGAGCTTTGCCTCAAGAGTCTCTTGATTTTTAATTTCACAAATTATTTCAACATACACTGGGTCTACATCTTGAGCAATACAAATCACAGTAAAGTTCATAGTCCCATACATTTAACTTATGTTTACAGGATGTACAACTTGACGGGTTTGAAATCTAAACACAAACTTTCTCATTTCTTTCTGTCGCCAGCAGTAGATCAGTGGATTAAGAAGCGAGTTGAGTATGCCTAAGGTGCGAATCCATGGTAAAAAGGCAAAATAGTATTTCAACTTTGTGGGATTTACACCAGGCGGAAGCAAGACTACCCACAACAGAAAAAAAACCAGTGGGAGAAAGCAAATCACAACAGCACCGATTATGTACACAGTAGTCTTGAGCGCTTTGTTCTCTCTAGCGAATCTTTCCACCGCTTCTTGCGGTAGTTGTTGGGTTTTGATTTTCTTACGCTGGCGAAGCGTTTCACGATACAAAATCACATAGGAACATGTAATAAAAAGGACACACGAAATCAGAACGAAAGCTAACGGAACGTTCATATAGTGACCTATAACACCTTTACTGTTGGCTTGTGCCACCATCTCTGCTATCCCCCAAATGATGGCTGAGATCCAAAGCACGGTTACTGCGCGCTTTATGTTCTGCTTTGTAACAACATAAGGGTAACGCGTGAAGAACTTGATAGCGGCAAGCCTCTCGCCCGTCACCAGCATCAGATGAAGCGAGGAAAACATGAAGGCGGTGCGTAGAGACGAATTGTGAAAACGGGTTACGTTAACGGTTTCTTGTGTCGTCCTCCCCAGTAACTGGAGGGTTTTCCACAGAATGAACGATGGTTGGACTAGAAGAGCTGTTAACACCGCGTCAGTCGCCGCTAAACTGGCCAACAAGATGTTGGTGTTTGTCTGGAGTCTTGGTCTTCTCTTGACGGCCATTATCACCAGCACATTGATCAGAACTGTCAAGGGAGCAGAGATACCATTAATGATGACAGTACTAATCAAACTAACTAGCACTGGGACATTTTGTGTGTCGTCTTTCGTGGCCATTTCAGAGTCTATAACGCTTGCAAACTTTGATGCTGAGTAGTTAGTCGACACCAAGTCAAAAGCGTAATGGAACTGAAGCGCTTCAGGTTGTTATTTTGTAGTCCTAGTTTTACTAATGTACCGACACTTTAGTGTTTCCACTCCAAATTTTCCCATCCATTAACCTAATTTACCTAAAATATGATTAACTTAATTTCTTCGATGCCTTCCCTGCGTCACTTAGGAGTTGAGAGTGAAACGAGTTTTGGGGGTTCCATTATCCTGCAAGTTTTTGGTCTGTCGATAAATTATAAAAAGTATTCTTCATGTACGAATCACGTGTCCAAATTGAGTTAACGCGGCTGAAACAGCTATAACCTTTAAAAGTTAGGCCATTAGTCAGAAAATTGTATTTTCCCAACTGTTTATGAGTTATTTTTTCCCACTTATTAATTGTTTCTATTAACACTTGCCGTGCTAAGTAAATTTTGCTGTTTAAATTATTGAAGACCGCAGTACAAGTGTATAACTACTTAGTTACGTATTTTCCGTTCCGTGAATATCAACCGCTTTCTCCTTCCCACCTCGAGAAATGATTTCACTGATTGTTAATTAAAAGGATTTTTTGCCGATGATACCATTGAAATGGAGAGGACAATGCAGATTGAACAGTCAACGTAATACAGACGAAAATGGGAGCATTTTGATTCTTGGGCTTCCTGATGTAATTAAAAAAATGTTATCTGAAATATTTTTCCAGCGAAAAAAAGTATTCTCTAAGAATTTTAAGTTTTATTTTCTCTTTACGGTTGAATAGACAAAAAGGAAATTTTAGCAGGAATCTAAAATCAAGTTTGCTTCCTCAGGTCTTCCAGTCAGTATTTTCAGTCCATCACAATTTGCTTGTGAATAAAATGATTCACAACCGAGCTCAACATGTCAAACGTGAAAATAAAAGGCAACCAAAGAGAACGTAGTACGACTTGCTAGTCTCTTAATTTCAGCTGTTCCGTAAACATCAGCAAGAAAGTTAGACCAATGTTAAGATGTTTGGCGTCACTGCATTCAAAAGGCTTCGGCTATTTGTACCTACTCCTGAAACGGTTTTCCTGTAGGAACTGCTATTAGCTAGACTACTGTAGGCTCAATTTTTCTCTCGGGGCGGAGCAGCTGTTCAATTTAAAACCAAAATGTTTTTCCTCATCTTTACCTACCTTTCATACTTCTCATCCGTTCACTGAACTAGATCAACCAACAACATTAATTAATTTTATTTG
>JAHPZR010010358.1:0-24127 GCA_019787425.1 Platygyra sinensis
AAAATATTTCAGATAACATTTTTTTAATTACATCAGGAAGCCCAAGAATTAAAATGCTCCCATTTTCGTCTGTATTACGTTGACTGTTCAATCTGCATCGTCCTCTCCATTTCAATGGTATCATCGGCAAAAAATCCTTTCAATTAACAATCAGTGAAATCATTTCTCGAGGTGAGAAGGAGAAAGCGGTTGATATTCAGTGAACGGAAAATACGTGACTAAGTAATTATACTCTTGTACTGCGGTCTCAATATTTTAAACAGCAAAATTTACTTAGCACGGCAAGTGTTAATAGAAACAATTAATAAGTGGGAAAAAATAACTCATAAACAGTTGGGAAAATACAATTTTCTGACTAATGGCCTCACTTTTAAAGGTTTTAGCTGTTTCAGCGGCGTTAAATCAATTTGGACACGTGATTCGTACATGAAGAATACTTTTTATAATTTATCGACAGACCAAAAACATGCAGGATAATGGAACCCCCCAAAACTCGTTTCCCTCTCAACTCCTAAGTGACGCAGGGAAGGCATCGAAGAAATAAAGGTAATCATATTTTAGGTAAATTAGGTTAATAAATGGGAAAATTTGGAGTGGAAACACTAAAGTGTCGGTACATTAGTGAAACTAGGACTACAAAATAACAACCTGGAGCACTTCAGTTCCATAACGCTTTTGACTTGATATCGACTAACTACTCAGCATCAAAGTTTGCAAGCGTTATAGACTCTGAAATGGCCACCGAAGACGACACACAAAATGTCCCAGTGATAGTTAGTTTGATTAGTACTGTCATTATTAACGGTATCTCTGCTCCCTTGACAGTTCTGATCAATGTGCTGGTGATAATGGCCGTCAAGAGAAGACCAAGACTCCGGACAAACACTAACATCTTGTTGGCCAGTTTAGCGGCGACTGACGCGGTGTTAACAGCTCTTCTAGTCCAACCATCGTTTATTCTGTGGAAAACGCTGAAGTTACTGGGGAGGACGACACAAGAAACCGTTAACGTAACCCGTTTTCACAATTCGTCTCTACGCACCGCCTTCATGTTTTCCTCGCTTCATCTGATGCTGGTGACGGGCGAGAGGCTTATAGCTATCAAGTTCTTCACGCGTTACCCTTATGTGGTTACAAAGCAGAACATAAAGCGCGCAGTAACCGTGCTTTGGATCTCAGCCATCATTTGGGGGATAGCAGAGATGGTGGCACAAGTCAACAGTAAGGGAGTTATAGGTTACTATATGAACGTTCCGTTAGCTTTCGTTCTGATTTCGTGTGTCCTTTTTATTACATGTTCCTATGTGATTTTGTATCGTGAAACGCTTCGCCAGCGTAAGAAAATCAAAACCCAACAGCTACCGCAAGAAGCGGTGGAAAGATTCGCTAGAGAGAACAAAGCGCTCAAGACTACTGTGTACATAATCGGTGCTGTTGTGATTTGCTTTCTCCCACTGGTTTTTTTTCTGTTTTGGGTAGTCTTGCTTCCGCCTGGTGTAAATCCCACAAAGTTGAAATACTATTTTGCCTTTTTACCGTGGATTCGCACCTTAGGCATACTCAACTCGCTTCTTAATCCACTGATCTACTGCTGGCGACAGAAAGAAATGAGAAAGTTTGTGTTTAGATTTCAAACCCGTCGAGTTGTACATCCTGTAAACATAAGTTAAGTGTATGTGATTTGTATTGCTCAAGATGTAGACCCAGTGTATGTTGAAATAATTTGTGAAATTAAAAATCAAGAGACTCTTGAGGCAAAGCTCGTGTGTTTGTGTAGTGGGTCGAGGGAGAATGGGGCGAGACTGAATACTTGGCGGAGCTTACTGCCCATATATGCCTGAAATCGGCTCGATAACGTCTAAACCGTTTTCTGAAATATGTATGGGTAATCAAAGGGCGAGGAGTGAAAATAAAAAATTAATTTCACCCTCGTTCTGTCAAAATTCTAAGAATTTTAATGTTTTTTCGTTGTAATTAGAGGAAAAGTTGTTTAGAATACACCGATCTGAATTAATACATTTAGATCTTGAAAAGTATTCGAGGTTTGAACCATCATCATTCACGAATACTTGTTTTGGAAAAAAATCTTCAATTGTTTCGTAGGATAAGAAACCCCGTTTGGAATAACGGGCAGGAGACGTCTAAATTGCAACAGAACTGCCTTGTTTTCTTATGATTTGATTCAAGAATTTTGTTCTTAAAACATTGTTTCAGATTAATTGTGAATTTAGCTTATACTGTGATTGTCAAAAAGCAATAAGAACAAAAATCAACTTAAAATTATTTCCAGTTTCTCTTGTAACCCAGGATTTAAACGTTTGGAGGTTCTAAAAGGGCAATTTGAACAATATTTGCCTAAGGTAATTCCCTTGAAATTGTTCGACTATCAAACTTTTTTTGAAACTTGGCGTAATTTACATTCATAATATGAATATTAAAAAATGCAATTAAAAAATGGGGTTACCGCGCTTGTTTACGCGTTAGCTGGCTTATAAAATGAGATATTTTTCTGGTTGCGCGCTAAAAACTCGAATCACCTCCATACAGAATTAAGTCTTGATGACTTGGAAGATGCAAATTTTTATCTTGAAAGCAAAGCTTCACTTATTGACATACGCTGTATTGCTTCATTTAGGCTGTTTTCGATTGCTTGGTCGCGGAAATATTGCACTTTTTGGGACAGTTCAGTGGTTAGCTTGATGTCCTCGCCTTGGCTAAAAAACACTCAGTTGGGAACTATTTGCCAAAAAAAATCAAGTTCCACTATCAAACTTTTTTTTCTTCTTCAAATATGTTCTTTTTTAGACTGTTCTTACCAAATACCTGAAAAAAAAATCGGGGGTTACCGTGCTCGTTTAAGAGAGAAAGAGTTTTTTTTTTTTTCGCGATCGAGCTTAGTTTGAGGCAGCCTGCAGAACAGGTGTAATTTTTGCGTATTTCTGGCGAGCAGAGGCGAAAGCGAGGCGAGCGCGAGTTGCGTGCGAGGGGAGGAGCGCTAAAAAATCCCGCCTGTCCCCATACCATTGTTCAAGCTCTTCCGCTCCCAGACACACCCTAAATGACCAGCCAATCACTGTGTTAGAAAAACAATGGTGATCACTGCGCGTTGTGGGCCAAATCTTATATGTAAAACATCCAAGGTCTTGTTCTCATCCCTAAAACGGAGAAATTACTTCTTTGGGATTTGAAATAGGAAGGAAAAACACAAATCAATGTTAAGTGCCCTCAGAATGGAATATTTGGCAGTGCAGAGTCCTCTCAAACCTTTCTGGTGGAAGAATTTTTCCTTCAACAGCCTCGAATATAAACATTACGATCTGTGTGCTTTGCATTGAAAACGGACCGCGGATTTAAAGCAGGTTCCTGGACTTAAGAAAACCAAAATGGTAATGTACAGGATTACTACAACGTTGAATTCAAATTTCGGAACGATTGGTAGGGCCACGGCCGATAAAATGACTGGCAAAGTTGTCGGTAAACTCAAGCTTTCGCTTTAGCGTGATGAATGAATTTCATGCTGTTACGAGAAGTACGTCTGCGAAAGTTTGAACATTTTTAGCTTTTAGATAGGTTTTTCTCCTCATGTTGAATTAAAATTTATTGGTACTGAACTTCCTGTGCCGTTTCTTTCCTTTGGTTACCTTAATTTGGGAATTTAAGGTTTTAAATTGAACAGTATTTTGTACGCTTAATTCTGAATAATTAATTTAGGCGACCTCCGCGTTTTGTTTGCTTAGTTTATTCCCTGCTAAAAATCTACATTTTTGAGTCTTATTCAGCTACTGAAGAACCCCTGAGAAAAGAACTTAGTGGGCACTAATTTATCCCGGTTTAAATACGATTTATCTCAAAATAATTGGCTTGTTTCTTTGTGATCTTTTCTGCTTTACACCCGGGAATTTACAACTTTCATCTTTCATTCGCTGCACTGTATTATTTTGTCCGCGCCAAAAGCCCTGAATGAGCAAAATTTAATGAGTAAGTTATTGACTTCGAACTGTTCGGAGGAAACAACGAAACCAAATAAAACAGAATTTCCATTTTTTTAACGAAAAGAAGTGACATTGGAGAAAACATGGGAAAATAAGAGCGAAAGGCGCTAGTAAAACAAGAAATCTGATAGGGAATTGGGGACGGGTCACAGGCAATTTCAATATGGTGAGGAAGGCCAAGGAAGCAACTTCGGAAACACACGAAGAGCTACAGGGAGCAAATGAGTCCTATTGGACCGTATTTCCAGTTAAATTCACCGAACAATTTTTGCGCGAATCGATCTGTTGTATTCAAATCACTGTACGTGATTGTGATACGCATTGGAAAAACATTCGAGGATCACTTGTTTCAAAGCAACCAATTAGGTAGCTGCGTTCACATTTGAACGCCGGAACGGCTTGAACAATGGTATGGGGACAGGCGGGATTTTTTAGCGATCCTCCCTCGCACGCAACTCGCGCTTCGCGTTCGCCACGCGCTCGCCTCGCCTTCGCCTCTGTTCCCTGAAATACGCAAAAAATTACGCCTGTTCTGTAGGCTAAGTTTGAGGGAAATCTCTTATGTTTTGTACATGCATGCGCTCATGTGAGCGCGCTAATGACGCTAAAATCGTGTGTAGTAGGGATGCGCAATGCAATACTAAGCAATTACCTTAAATTTTGCCATGCTGTTAAACACGGCTTTATCTTCAGATTATTCCTATATGACAAAATGCTCAGAATGCTGGGTTTATTTGGTTTTTGAGGCCTAAATGGAATGCCATTGATTGTGTTACGACATGAGTAGTCATCATTTTCAATTTTGACATCTTTATTTTGATATAGTAATAGACCTTTTTCGCTTGTACATTTGTTTTCCCAATACAGATCATGTGATGATACTCAGGAGATTTGATCCTTTGTCTTGTTCATTAAAAAGACTACATGCAGACATATTCATGCTTGCATGTACCCTTTTTAATTAACAAAACAAAGGATCAAATCTCCTAAGTATCATCACATGATCTGTATTGGGAAAACAAAATGTACAAGCGAAAAAGGTCTATTACACCAGGCTATATTCAATTAGTATATACACACTCAGTGATCTTGGTGTTTTAAGCAATCTGATTGGTTCGCTATCTCTGGCTAATGAGCATTATTCACCCCCTACCGAGTGAATAATGCGTAAGCCAAACAAAAATAGAGCATACTTTTGAATAAAGCATAGTTTTGATTCACACTGATTTGAACAGTGTTTAAGGACCATTATTCTAGACTGCCACGAGGTTTTTTCGAAGATTAACTATAGATTTTCCATGTTCAAAGTTCTGTAAATAGTTTCGCGAATTCGCGCATGCTTTGTACAGCTTGCACGTTTTCCGAGCATGAATTGAGAGGCCAATTAAATCGATTTTTAATGGTTTCCTTCTGAAATGTTGTTGAGATCACTTCCTGTGTATATACTAAAACAATTATTCTTCTCAATCTCGGTGAATAGTGGCAGAATATTTACCTCGCCGCTTCGCGGCTCGGTAAATATTTTGCCACTATTCACCTCGATTTCAAAGAATAATTGTTAATTAACGAGTGTGCTATAACTTCCTGGTGTGTCGCCCTCCGTGAATGCGAGAAGTTAGTCGATATCAAGTCAAAAGTGTTATGAAACTAAAGCGCTCCAGGTTGTTATTTTCTAGTCCTGGTTTCACTAATGTACCGACACTTAAGTATTTCCACTCCAAAGTTTCCCATCCATTAACCTAATTTACCTGAAAAGACCATTAACTTAATTTCTTCGCTGCTTTCCCTACGTCACTTACGAGTTGAGAGTGAAACGAGTTTTTGAGGGTTGCCATTATTCTGCAAGTTTTTGGCCTGCCGATAAATTATGAACAGTATTATTCATGTGCAAATCACGTTTCGAACTTGACTAACGCCGGCGAAACAGCTAAAACCTTAAGCCCTGGTCAAACGGACCGGCAAGTAGTCGCAAGTGGACGCAAGTTGAACTTGCGTAGAGACTTGTGTTGGGTGGCCAAACGCACTCGCAAGTTCCCTCACAAGTACACGCGAGTCGCAAAAAAAACCATTTCAAGGCAGACATATCCTGTATTTCATTGGCTAATAATAGGTTAATGGACGTCACTCAACTTGCGTTGACTTGGGTTGGGTGGCCAAACGGTGAAAAACTTGCTTTGACTTGCGTGCAAATTTTATCTCGACCAAAGTGAGCGCAGGTCATCGCAAGTCAACGCAAGTGCACTCAAGCCCTGGCCAAACGGAGTCACAAGTAGACCCAAGTTCTCAACTTGCGTCTACTTGCGACTCCGTTTGGCCAGGGCTTTAAAAAGTGAGGCCATTAGTCATAAAATTGTATTTTCCCAACAGTTCATGACTTATAAAACTTGCCGTGCTAAGTAAATTTGCTGTTAATGATATTGAAGACCGCAGTACAGGTGTATAGTTTTTATTGATTATTGATTGAAAAGTTATGTTAACCTTTTTGCCGATGATACCTGTTAAATGGAGAGGACAACGCAGACCAAACAGTCAAAATACGTCAGACGTAATGGGTTCATTTTGATTCTTGGGCTTCCTGATCAGTAATAAAAAAATTCTATCTGAAATACTTTCCATGTCGTAATAAATAAGTAAAATACGGATTTAAGCCAGCAGAAAAACAATATTCTCTGAGAATTTTAAGTTTTATTTTCTCTTTAGAGTTGAATAAACAAAAAGGAAGCCTCTTAGTAGGAATCAAAAAGCGTGAAAGTGATCATGTTTGCACACAGTTACAAGTAACGGCTTCCTGAAGTCTTCCTGTCAGTATTTTAAGTCCATCACAACTTGCTTGAAGATAAAATGATTCACAAGCGAGCTCAGCCTGACAACTGTGGTAATAAAAAGCGAAAAAAGAGAACGTACAACTTGTTAGTCTCTTAAGGTTACAGTATACCTTCAGGGGTGTCTCATGTCCAAGCAATGTAGTGCGTCCAGTTTAAACTGTGGATACCTAAGCCCCGATATCAAATTATAGCTTAAAGAGCTGGCGATCCAACTATACCAATAATTTTGAAATAAAATGAATTGTCGAATTTTTCACGAATTCTAAATGCGAGCGTCCAAATCACCTTTTCAAAGCTGCCACTCAAAGCGAATTTTGTCTTTAGTTAATTAATTTGTTCTTTAGTTTCCGGACCCAAAGCGTTAAAAGAAACGTGTCTGCGTTTTGCCTTACTCAGTTACAGTGAAAAGTTATGGAGCGTTTTCGAAATAATATTTGAAAAATGTGAAGTGTTTGTACAAAAATCGCTCTCACTGAAAAAAACATTTCAAAAGAATAAAATCACGGACACGTTTTTGTTGTGTATGTGTTAATCTACACACGGTCGAAATTTCGGGGCAATCGGACAATTTCCCTAGGAGTTTTGGCTCTGTACAGTGTCCGCTAGTTCAAGTGAAAAAATTGATTCGAGAAAAACAGCTTTAGATATGTCAATCAGAAGGGTAATTTTTACCTCCGGCCAAAACTTAAAACCGCCATTTCTCTGCCAATATTTAATCTTTTCAATGATCTCTTTTTGTACATTACGGATTTCATTTGGATCATTACTTTAACCGAAAAATCGAAATTTGAAGATAACTGCCGATCTGAAGGTACACGATAACCTTAATTTCTGCCGTTCCATAAATATCAGCAAGAAAGTTACACCAATGTTAGGATGCTTGGCGTCACTCCACTCAAAACGCTTCAGCTCTCTTTAACAACTCCTTAAACATATTCCTATACGAACTGTCTAAAGTTGGAATTTGATATTTGCCGTCAATTTTGTTGTCAAAAACGTCGGTTGATGTATAGCACCACTAAGCGTCATTTTAACGATAACATTTACTTTAAGAGTAAAAAACACTACGCAGCATCTTAAATATTATTCACAATAATAAAACAAATTTTGCAATGTTTATTTCAAGTATGAGCTATCCTAACTGTTCTAGCTTATACATGCTGAATTTTCTCTAAATTTCAATTCTTAAAATGGTTGTTATCATTTTGTACCTCTGCTACAAAATCATTTCGAACCGCCGTTACCACTGACAGTAACTAACCTAGAATGTTCAACAAGTCTCCCATTTCCAACAAGCTTCTCAAAACAGACCTTTCAGCTGTCTCTAAGACTTGTGGCGACTATGGGGTGGGTAGAAAGGAAAGTTCAGGGACTGGACTATTAAAGGTCAGGGGATACAATTTAGGGTACTTTCAACATTTTCAATATTTGATATTCAGTTTTGTTCCCAAACCATCTTCAGCACGTAAGATGGAGTGAGGTCACAATAAACACAGTATTAACTTATCGCCGTTCGCAAGCAAAATGTCAGTTAGTACAATCCAGTAACATTAAACAAATTAATTTGTTCTTGTGTTTTTTCCATATAATAAACATCTTATTAGCCGAGCTAAGTCGGTCTATATATGGGAGAATCTTGACCTTGCACGGTCGAACGGATTGTGTGTACAGACCTCAGAGCGTTCGGTGTGCACTTATGACCCCGGTCAAGATTCTCCCATACAGACCTCCCGCTCGGTTAATAAGACCTAAAAATTAATGCTCTTTCTTTGAATGTTTGTCAATAGTTATATGAGGATGTGCTCGACCGCCTCTGCACATTCACAGCGTTCTTAATTAATCAGTTTAATTGTACCTAATGCCGAATTTTATGATATGCATTAAAACTCAAAATTAGCACACACTTTGTTCAGGTCGGGTTATCTATTTCCTCAGTTTTAAAGTGCATAAATATGTATAATATAAGAAAAAGAAAGAATTACAAAATCTCAAGGACCCATGTATCTCAGCTTTCTAAAAGGTCGAGACTGAATGGAGTGGTGGACACAATTTAATAAACGGAAAACAACTTGTTAACTTTGATTATCAAATTAAATGCAAATTCTCTTGTAGAGCGGCCAAATTCAAAAGTGTAACACAACGCTGCTTACTTTAGGTAGCCACGTGTCACTCGATATGCATATGTAGATCATTAATATTTAATTGATTCCTCGTTTATTTTTTATTCATTAATTCATTTATTTTTATTCACACTCATTTTGATTACAATAAATTATTGACAATCGTAAATAGGGTGAAAAAAAGAGAAAAGGACCCGAGCAAAGATGAAATTGCATCTTTTAGGGGAAAGCGGGTCGTGGCCAAAAGAGCAAAGCTTTCGAGTTGGCCACTACCACAGTTTAGTTACAAGAAGACGAAATAAATTCATAAAGATGAGGCTCAATCAATTAAAATATTCTATAAGTAGAAATATTTCGTTTGATGCGTGTGGAAATTATTCGATTCTTTACCATAAAGCAAAAGCAGCAGAAGAAAGAAAACACTCGACTAGGTTTCGTGTTTTCCCGTACACTTCTTTCGTGCTCTACCGCTTCCTGCGTGCTCTATACCAGAACAGAGCACAGTCCAGGCTTCTTTATTTGTTAATCAACAGGCTTCGACGGAAGACATTAAAAGTCCTCTTATTTCCGTTATGATTAATTCCCATCAAAAGCGGTTTTCGTCTAACGTCGCTGTTGCGAATTTAACAAAAGTAGATGACAGTTGTTGGTATAATTGCTTGAATATATATTTCATGTCTATGACTCAGTAGTAGTTCCTGTAGTTCTGTAAAAAGCCAATTGATTCTTAGTCATAATGTGAAGTAAAAGAAGATGTATGCAAATTTACTTCTTTCAAAAATGCCGTTTTTGCCACCTTATCTTTCCTAAAGAGAGACACTGCGGATAAAACAGAAAGTTTTGAAACCATTTTTGTTTTTAAATTATTGACATTTAGACGGTCGGTAAACGTTAGCTGATTGAATAAAGGGGCTCGAATTTGAATGTAAATTAAGAGACACGGATTCAAAGAAAACAATGGTAAAAAAAGCTAAAAATACACATTTACGATAACTGCAGCAATTCACGCGCGCTCATTGGCTAATTTTTATTGTCCATATGCGGACGTACACATGAATTTAAAATTCATGCGACGCGTCAGCGAGGGAGAGCCGGCAATTCGACAATTTGTTATCGTAAAAAACAAATTGATGTCAGTTTTTTATGCGTCTGTCCTGTTATTGATCATGAATTTCGTCATCACATTGTCAAAGTAGTCTGCGGATCCACTCGGCTATCGCCTCGTGGATCCACAGCTACTTTGACAATGTGATGACGAAATTCATGATCAATAACAGGACAGACGCATAAAAAACTGACTCGTTCCAATTTGTTTAATATAGAATAAAATATGGCATCCAGATACGCGCCTCATTTTACTCAAAAGGCCTGTCTGATTTCCGATCAAGTTAACTGATACCCAAAGCATTTCGCAGTGAAAACTCCCTTCATCGGTAGCTGGTAGAAAAATTATGCCTATATTGTTCAGGTTTTTTTCGGGTGTACCAGAATAATACACTAAATGAAGACACTACAGGACACTTTTCGGAAGATTATGAATTCCAGGCTAGAACTTAAGCTTTTTTCAGTTGTCAATAGTCAGACCCTCTTTAAAGTTGATCACTGGTGAGGTTCAATCAATCAAAGACTTTATTTTACTTCGAATTAGTTGATAGCAAATTGCTAATATCTCCGAAGAAAATAAATCTATAAATAAATAAAGTAATCAAAAAAAAAATGAAATAAATTACATAAAAATAAATTATAAATATTATGTACAAGTAATTTTAAGAATTATAATATTGGTCACAAAAAGAACAGCATTCACTTTCCAGATGGACAGTTTGAAGTGCACTTTTGAAGGCAGCAAGAGAAGTGGATACACGGACATTATCTGGCAATGAGTTCCATAATTTGCTGGCATGATATCGAAATGAGTGAAGACCATAATTTGTTGTATTTACATGTGGAATAATCAGTCTACGTTTGCCTCGTAAACCAATGCTGATTTGGCGCTCGGTAAAAAGATCAGAGATATAACTAGGTGCAGCATTATTTGATGCTAAAAAAACTAATATAAGCATATCATTTATCCGACGTGCTCTTAGACTGGGCTGATTAATTTCTTGTAATAATTGTTCATAGGAGTTATTCATTGTGGCTGACTTCGGCAGGTCGTGCTGTGTGTGAAAACTGTGGGCAAATGTTACTCTCTAGCCATAGCCATTATAGACTACCATAAATTGTAGCGAGCTTTCTTTTATAAGCATGGTAATATCAACCGTACCATGTTTTGACTGAGTAATTAAAACTTGGAAACTTTACCGGAAAGTCCACTTCACAAAAAACGTTCCGTGGTTACATTTTCGTTCACTTACAGTTTAGTTCTTAAAAAATTCATCGTACGAGTCAGTTTTCTCGATAGGAGACGCCATTGTTTTCCTCATTGTTGCCCAGCGACTTGGGAGCCAATCATTTCCAAGAAATTTGGCCTCTTGTTTAAGAAAATTAAGACAAAATGCCCTGCCTTACCGACCGGTAATTTTGCCCGCTAGGGTTTAAGTGATGTAATTATACCTAGAACAAAAAATTATCAATTCTCGTTGGCTTTCTACGCACGTATTTATCACGTAATTTGTGTACATAGAGAATAATACATGGGCGCGCGGAGATATGGAATTATCTTCGCGTGTTCACTTTCGATCCGATCGCTCGCGCTGCAGCGCGAGCGTTCGGATCGATAGTGAACACGCGAAGATAATTCCATATCTCAAGCGCCCATGTATTATTCTCTATGTACACAAATTACGTGATAAATACGTGCGTAGAAAGCCAACGAGAATTGATAATTTTGTTCTAGGTATAATTACATCACTTAAACCCTAGCGGGCAAAATTACCGGTCGGTTAAGGCAGGGCATTTTGTCTTAATTTTCTTTAAACAAGAGGCCAAATTTCTTGGAAATGATTGGCTCCCAAGTCGCTGGGCAACAATGAGGAAAACAATGGCGTCTCCTATCGAGAAAACTGACTCGTACGATGAATTTTTTAAGAACTAAACTGTAAGTGAACGAAAATGTAACCCACGGAACGTTTTTTGTGAAGTGGACTTTCCGGTAAAGTTTCCAAGTTTTATTACTCAGTCAAAACATGGTACGGTTGATATTACCATGCTTATAAAAGAAAGCTCGCTACAATTTATGGTAGTCCTATAATGGCTATGGCTAGAGAGTAACATTTGCCCACAGTTTTCACACACAGCACGACCTGCCGAAGTCAGCCACAATGAATAACTCCTTATGAACAATTATTACAAGAAATTAATCAGCCCAGTCTAAGAGCACGTCGGATAAATGATATGCTTATATTAGTTTTTTTAGCATCAAATAATGCTGCACCTAGTTATATCTCTGATCTTTTTACCGAGCGCCAAATCAGCATTGGTTTACGAGGCAAACGTAGACTGATTATTCCACATGTAAATACAACAAATTATGGTCTTCACTCATTTCGATATCATGCCAGCAAATTATGGAACTCATTGCCAGATAATGTCCGTGTATCCACTTCTCTTGCTGCCTTCAAAAGTGCACTTCAAACTGTCCATCTGGAAAGTGAATGCTGTTCTTTTTGTGACCAATATTATAATTCTTAAAATTACTTGTACATAATATTTATAATTTATTTTTATGTAATTTATTTCATTTTTTTTTTTGATTACTTTATTTATTTTATAGATTTATTTTCTTCGGAGATATTAGCAATTTGCTATCAACTAATTCGAAGTAAAATAAAGTCTTTGATTGATTGAACCTCACCAGTGATCAACTTTAAAGAGGGTCCTGACTATTGACAACTGAAAAAAAGCTTAAGTTCTAGCCTGGAATTCATAATCTTCCGAAAAGTGTCCTGTAGTGGTCTTCATTTAGTGTATTATTCTGGTACACCCGAAAAAAACCTGAACAATATAGGCATATTTTTCTACCAGTCTACCGATGAAGGGAGTTTTCACTGCGAAATGCTTGTGGTATCAGTTAACTTGATCGGAAATCAGACAGGCCTTTTGAGTAAAATGAGCGCGTATCTGGATGCCAATATTTTATTCTATTTAACAAATTGACGTCAGTTTTTTATGCGTCTGTCCTGTTATTGATCATGAATTTCGTCATCACATTGTCAAAGTAGCTGTGGATCCACGAGGCGATAGCCGAGTGGATCCGCAGACTACTTTGACAATGTGATGACGAAATTCATTATCAATAACAGGACAGACGCATTAAAAACTGACATCAATTTGTTTTTTACGATAACAAATTGTCGAATTGCCGGCTCTCCCTCGCTGACGCGTCGCATGAATTTTAAATTCATGTGTACGTCCGCATATGGACAATAAAAATTAGCCAATGAGCGCGCGTGAATTGCTGCAGTTATCGTAAATGTGTATTTTTAGCTTTTTTTACCATTGTTTTCTTTGAATCCGTGTCTCTTAATTTACATTCAAATTCGAGCCCCTTTATTCAATCAGCTAACGTTTACCGACCGTCTAAATGTCAATAATTTAAAAACAAAAATGGTTTCAAAACTTTCTGTTTTATCCGCAGTGTCTCTCTTTAGGAAAGATAAGGTGGCAAAAACGGCATTTTTGAAAGAAGTAAATTTGCATACATCTTCTTTTACTTCACATTATGACTAAGAATCAATTGGCTTTTTACAGAACTACAGGAACTACTACTGAGTCATAGACATGAAATATATATTCAAGCAATTATACCAACAACTGTCATCTACTTTTGTTAAATTCGCAACAGCGACGTTAGACGAAAACCGCTTTTGATGGGAATTAATCATAACGGAAATAAGAGGACTTTTAATGTCTTCCGTCGAAGCCTGTTGATTAACAAATAAAGAAGCCTGGACTGTGCTCTGTTCTGGTATAGAGCACGCAGGAAGCGGTAGAGCACGAAAGAAGTGTACGGGAAAACACGAAACCTAGTCGAGTGTTTTCTTTCTTCTGCTGCTTTTGCTTTATGGTAAAGAATCGAATAATTTCCACACGCATCAAACGAAATATTTCTACTTATAGAATATTTTAATTGATTGAGCCTCATCTTTATGAATTTATTTCGTCTTCTTGTAACTAAACTGTGGTAGTGGCCAACTCGAAAGCTTTGCTCTTTTGGCCACGACCCGCTTTCCCCTAAAAGATGCAATTTCATCTTTGCTCGGGTCCTTTTCTCTTTTTTTCACCCTATTTACGATTGTCAATAATTTATTGTAATCAAAATGAGTGTGAATAAAAATAAATGAATTAATGAATAAAAAATAAACGAGGAATCAATTAAATATTAATGATCTACATATGCATATCGAGTGACACGTGGCTACCTAAAGTAAGCAGCGTTGTGTTACACTTTTGAATTTGGCCGCTCTACAAGAGAATTTGCATTTAATTTGATAATCAAAGTTAACAAGTTGTTTTCCGTTTATTAAATTGTGTCCACCACTCCATTCAGTCTCGACCTTTTAGAAAGCTGAGATACATGGGTCCTTGAGATTTTGTAATTCTTTCTTTTTCTTATATTATACATATTTATGCACTTTAAAACTGAGGAAATAGATAACCCGACCTGAACAAAGTGTGTGCTAATTTTGAGTTTTAATGCATATCATAAAATTCGGCATTAGGTACAATTAAACTGATTAATTAAGAACGCTGTGAATGTGCAGAGGCGGTCGAGCACATCCTCATATAACTATTGACAAACATTCAAAGAAAGAGCATTAATTTTTAGGTCTTATTAACCGAGCGGGAGGTCTGTATGGGAGAATCTTGACCGGGGTCATAAGTGCACACCGAACGCTCTGAGGTCTGTACACACAATCCGTTCGACCGTGCAAGGTCAAGATTCTCCCATATATAGACCGACTTAGCTCGGCTAATAAGATGTTTATTATATGGAAAAAACACAAGAACAAATTAATTTGTTTAATGTTACTGGATTGTACTAACTGACATTTTGCTTGCGAACGGCGATAAGTTAATACTGTGTTTATTGTGACCTCACTCCATCTTACGTGCTGAAGATGGTTTGGGAACAAAACTGAATATCAAATATTGAAAATGTTGAAAGTACCCTAAATTGTATCCCCTGACCTTTAATAGTCCAGTCCCTGAACTTTCCTTTCTACCCACCCCATAGTCGCCACAAGTCTTAGAGACAGCTGAAAGGTCTGTTTTGAGAAGCTTGTTGGAAATGGGAGACTTGTTGAACATTCTAGGTTAGTTACTGTCAGTGGTAACGGCGGTTCGAAATGATTTTGTAGCAGAGGTACAAAATGATAACAACCATTTTAAGAATTGAAATTTAGAGAAAATTCAGCATGTATAAGCTAGAACAGTTAGGATAGCTCATACTTGAAATAAACATTGCAAAATTTGTTTTATTATTGTGAATAATATTTAAGATGCTGCGTAGTGTTTTTTACTCTTAAAGTAAATGTTATCGTTAAAATGACGCTTAGTGGTGCTATACATCAACCGACGTTTTTGACAACAAAATTGACGGCAAATATCAAATTCCAACTTTAGACAGTTCGTATAGGATATGTTTAAGGAGTTGTTAAAGAGAGCTGAAGCGTTTTGAGTGGAGTGACGCCAAGCATCCTAACATTGGTGTAACTTTCTTGCTGATATTTATGGAACGGCAGAAATTAAGGTTATCGTGTACCTTCAGATCGGCAGTTATCTTCAAATTTCGATTTTTCGGTTAAAGTAATGATCCAAATGAAATCCGTAATGTACAAAAAGAGATCATTGAAAAGATTAAATATTGGCAGAGAAATGGCGGTTTTAAGTTTTGGCCGGAGGTAAAAATTACCCTTCTGATTGACATATCTAAAGCTGTTTTTCTCGAATCAATTTTTTCACTTGAACTAGCGGACACTGTACAGAGCCAAAACTCCTAGGGAAATTGTCCGATTGCCCCGAAATTTCGACCGTGTGTAGATTAACACATACACAACAAAAACGTGTCCGTGATTTTATTCTTTTGAAATGTTTTTTTCAGTGAGAGCGATTTTTGTACAAACACTTCACATTTTTCAAATATTATTTCGAAAACGCTCCATAACTTTTCACTGTAACTGAGTAAGGCAAAACGCAGACACGTTTCTTTTAACGCTTTGGGTCCGGAAACTAAAGAACAAATTAATTAACTAAAGACAAAATTCGCTTTGAGTGGCAGCTTTGAAAAGGTGATTTGGACGCTCGCATTTAGAATTCGTGAAAAATTCGACAATTCATTTTATTTCAAAATTATTGGTATAGTTGGATCGCCAGCTCTTTAAGCTATAATTTGATATCGGGGCTTAGGTATCCACAGTTTAAACTGGACGCACTACATTGCTTGGACATGAGACACCCCTGAAGGTATACTGTAACCTTAAGAGACTAACAAGTTGTACGTTCTCTTTTTTCGCTTTTTATTACCACAGTTGTCAGGCTGAGCTCGCTTGTGAATCATTTTATCTTCAAGCAAGTTGTGATGGACTTAAAATACTGACAGGAAGACTTCAGGAAGCCGTTACTTGTAACTGTGTGCAAACATGATCACTTTCACGCTTTTTGATTCCTACTAAGAGGCTTCCTTTTTGTTTATTCAACTCTAAAGAGAAAATAAAACTTAAAATTCTCAGAGAATATTGTTTTTCTGCTGGCTTAAATCCGTATTTTACTTATTTATTACGACATGGAAAGTATTTCAGATAGAATTTTTTTATTACTGATCAGGAAGCCCAAGAATCAAAATGAACCCATTACGTCTGACGTATTTTGACTGTTTGGTCTGCGTTGTCCTCTCCATTTAACAGGTATCATCGGCAAAAAGGTTAACATAACTTTTCAATCAATAATCAATAAAAACTATACACCTGTACTGCGGTCTTCAATATCATTAACAGCAAATTTACTTAGCACGGCAAGTTTTATAAGTCATGAACTGTTGGGAAAATACAATTTTATGACTAATGGCCTCACTTTTTAAAGCCCTGGCCAAACGGAGTCGCAAGTAGACGCAAGTTGAGAACTTGGGTCTACTTGTGACTCCGTTTGGCCAGGGCTTGAGTGCACTTGCGTTGACTTGCGATGACCTGCGCTCACTTTGGTCGAGATAAAATTTGCACGCAAGTCAAAGCAAGTTTTTCACCGTTTGGCCACCCAACCCAAGTCAACGCAAGTTGAGTGACGTCCATTAACCTATTATTAGCCAATGAAATACAGGATATGTCTGCCTTGAAATGGTTTTTTTTGCGACTCGCGTGTACTTGTGAGGGAACTTGCGAGTGCGTTTGGCCACCCAACACAAGTCTCTACGCAAGTTCAACTTGCGTCCACTTGCGACTACTTGCCGGTCCGTTTGACCAGGGCTTAAGGTTTTAGCTGTTTCGCCGGCGTTAGTCAAGTTCGAAACGTGATTTGCACATGAATAATACTGTTCATAATTTATCGGCAGGCCAAAAACTTGCAGAATAATGGCAACCCTCAAAAACTCGTTTCACTCTCAACTCGTAAGTGACGTAGGGAAAGCAGCGAAGAAATTAAGTTAATGGTCTTTTCAGGTAAATTAGGTTAATGGATGGGAAACTTTGGAGTGGAAATACTTAAGTGTCGGTACATTAGTGAAACCAGGACTAGAAAATAACAACCTGGAGCGCTTTAGTTTCATAACACTTTTGACTTGATATCGACTAACTTCTCGCATTCACGGAGGGCGACACACCAGGAAGTTATAGCACACTCGTTAATTAACAATTATTCTTTGAAATCGAGGTGAATAGTGGCAAAATATTTACCGAGCCGCGAAGCGGCGAGGTAAATATTCTGCCACTATTCACCGAGATTGAGAAGAATAATTGTTTTAGTATATACACAGGAAGTGATCTCAACAACATTTCAGAAGGAAACCATTAAAAATCGATTTAATTGGCCTCTCAATTCATGCTCGGAAAACGTGCAAGCTGTACAAAGCATGCGCGAATTCGCGAAACTATTTACAGAACTTTGAACATGGAAAATCTATAGTTAATCTTCGAAAAAACCTCGTGGCAGTCTAGAATAATGGTCCTTAAACACTGTTCAAATCAGTGTGAATCAAAACTATGCTTTATTCAAAAGTATGCTCTATTTTTGTTTGGCTTACGCATTATTCACTCGGTAGGGGGTGAATAATGCTCATTAGCCAGAGATAGCGAACCAATCAGATTGCTTAAAACACCAAGATCACTGAGTGTGTATATACTAATTGAATATAGCCTGGTGTAATAGACCTTTTTCGCTTGTACATTTTGTTTTCCCAATACAGATCATGTGATGATACTTAGGAGATTTGATCCTTTGTTTTGTTAATTAAAAAGGGTACATGCAAGCATGAATATGTCTGCATGTAGTCTTTTTAATGAACAAGACAAAGGATCAAATCTCCTGAGTATCATCACATGATCTGTATTGGGAAAACAAATGTACAAGCGAAAAAGGTCTATTACTATATCAAAATAAAGATGTCAAAATTGAAAATGATGACTACTCATGTCGTAACACAATCAATGGCATTCCATTTAGGCCTCAAAAACCAAATAAACCCAGCATTCTGAGCATTTTGTCATATAGGAATAATCTGAAGATAAAGCCGTGTTTAACAGCATGGCAAAATTTAAGGTAATTGCTTAGTATTGCATTGCGCATCCCTACTACACACGATTTTAGCGTCATTAGCGCGCTCACATGAGCGCATGCATGTACAAAACATAAGAGATTTCCCTCAAACTTAGCCTACAGAACAGGCGTAATTTTTTGCGTATTTCAGGGAACAGAGGCGAAGGCGAGGCGAGCGCGTGGCGAACGCGAAGCGCGAGTTGCGTGCGAGGGAGGATCGCTAAAAAATCCCGCCTGTCCCCATACCATTGTTCAAGCCGTTCCGGCGTTCAAATGTGAACGCAGCTACCTAATTGGTTGCTTTGAAACAAGTGATCCTCGAATGTTTTTCCAATGCGTATCACAATCACGTACAGTGATTTGAATACAACAGATCGATTCGCGCAAAAATTGTTCGGTGAATTTAACTGGAAATACGGTCCAATAGGACTCATTTGCTCCCTGTAGCTCTTCGTGTGTTTCCGAAGTTGCTTCCTTGGCCTTCCTCACCATATTGAAATTGCCTGTGACCCGTCCCCAATTCCCTATCAGATTTCTTGTTTTACTAGCGCCTTTCGCTCTTATTTTCCCATGTTTTCTCCAATGTCACTTCTTTTCGTTAAAAAAATGGAAATTCTGTTTTATTTGGTTTCGTTGTTTCCTCCGAACAGTTCGAAGTCAATAACTTACTCATTAAATTTTGCTCATTCAAGGGCTTTTGGCGCGGACAAAATAATACAGTGCAGCGAATGAAAGATGAAAGTTGTAAATTCCCGGGTGTAAAGCAGAAAGATCACAAAGAAACAAGCCAATTATTTTGAGATAAATCGTATTTAAACCGGGATAAATTAGTGCCCACTAAGTTCTTTCTCAGGGGTTCTTCAGTAGCTGAATAAGACTCAAAAATGTAGATTTTTAGCAAGGGAATAAACTAAGCAAACAAAACGCGGAGGTCGCCTAAATTAATTATTCAGAATTAAGCGTACAAAATACTGTTCAATTTAAAACCTTAAATTCCCAAATTAAGGTAACCAAAGGAAAGAAACGGCACAGGAAGTTCAGTACCAATAAATTTTAATTCAACATGAGGAGAAAAACCTATCTAAAAGCTAAAAATGTTCAAACTTTCGCAGACGTACTTCTCGTAACAGCATGAAATTCATTCATCACGCTAAAGCGAAAGCTTGAGTTTACCGACAACTTTGCCAGTCATTTTATCGGCCGTGGCCCTACCAATCGTTCCGAAATTTGAATTCAACGTTGTAGTAATCCTGTACATTACCATTTTGGTTTTCTTAAGTCCAGGAACCTGCTTTAAATCCGCGGTCCGTTTTCAATGCAAAGCACACAGATCGTAATGTTTATATTCGAGGCTGTTGAAGGAAAAATTCTTCCACCAGAAAGGTTTGAGAGGACTCTGCACTGCCAAATATTCCATTCTGAGGGCACTTAACATTGATTTGTGTTTTTCCTTCCTATTTCAAATCCCAAAGAAGTAATTTCTCCGTTTTAGGGATGAGAACAAGACCTTGGATGTTTTACATATAAGATTTGGCCCACAACGCGCAGTGATCACCATTGTTTTTCTAACACAGTGATTGGCTGGTCATTTAGGGTGTGTCTGGGAGCGGAAGAGCTTGAACAATGGTATGGGGACAGGCGGGATTTTTTAGCGCTCCTCCCCTCGCACGCAACTCGCGCTCGCCTCGCTTTCGCCTCTGCTCGCCAGAAATACGCAAAAATTACACCTGTTCTGCAGGCTGCCTCAAACTAAGCTCGATCGCGAAAAAAAAAAAAACTCTTTCTCTCTTAAACGAGCACGGTAACCCCCGATTTTTTTTTCAGGTATTTGGTAAGAACAGTCTAAAAAGAACATATTTGAAGAAGAAAAAAAAGTTTGATAGTGGAACTTGATTTTTTTTGGCAAATAGTTCCCAACTGAGTGTTTTTTAGCCAAGGCGAGGACATCAAGCTAACCACTGAACTGTCCCAAAAAGTGCAATATTTCCGCGACCAAGCAATCGAAAACAGCCTAAATGAAGCAATACAGCGTATGTCAATAAGTGAAGCTTTGCTTTCAAGATAAAAATTTGCATCTTCCAAGTCATCAAGACTTAATTCTGTATGGAGGTGATTCGAGTTTTTAGCGCGCAACCAGAAAAATATCTCATTTTATAAGCCAGCTAACGCGTAAACAAGCGCGGTAACCCCATTTTTTAATTGCATTTTTTAATATTCATATTATGAATGTAAATTACGCCAAGTTTCAAAAAAAGTTTGATAGTCGAACAATTTCAAGGGAATTACCTTAGGCAAATATTGTTCAAATTGCCCTTTTAGAACCTCCAAACGTTTAAATCCTGGGTTACAAGAGAAACTGGAAATAATTTTAAGTTGATTTTTGTTCTTATTGCTTTTTGACAATCACAGTATAAGCTAAATTCACAATTAATCTGAAACAATGTTTTAAGAACAAATTCTTGAATCAAATCATAAGAAAACAAGGCAGTTCTGTTGCAATTTAGACGTCTCCTGCCCGTTATTCCAAACGGGGTTTCTTATCCTACGAAACAATTGAAGATTTTTTTCCAAAACAAGTATTCGTGAATGATGATGGTTCAAACCTCGAATACTTTTCAAGATCTAAATGTATTAATTCAGATCGGTGTATTCTAAACAACTTTTCCTCTAATTACAACGAAAAAACATTAAATTCTTAGAATTTTGACAGAACGAGGGTGAAATTAATTTTTTATTTTCACTCCTCGCCCTTTGATTACCCATACATATTTCAGAAAACGGTTTAGACGTTATCGAGCCGATTTCAGGCATATATGGGCAGTAAGCTCCGCCAAGTATTCAGTCTCGCCCCATTCTCCCTCGACCCACTACACAAACACACGAGCTTTGCCTCAAGAGTCTCTTGATTTTTAATTTCACAAATTATTTCAACATACACTGGGTCTACATCTTGAGCAATACAAATCACATACACTTAACTTATGTTTACAGGATGTACAACTCGACGGGTTTGAAATCTAAACACAAACTTTCTCATTTCTTTCTGTCGCCAGCAGTAGATCAGTGGATTAAGAAGCGAGTTGAGTATGCCTAAGGTGCGAATCCACGGTAAAAAGGCAAAATAGTATTTCAACTTTGTGGGATTTACACCAGGCGGAAGCAAGACTACCCAAAACAGAAAAAAAACCAGTGGGAGAAAGCAAATCACAACAGCACCGATTATGTACACAGTAGTCTTGAGCGCTTTGTTCTCTCTAGCGAATCTTTCCACCGCTTCTTGCGGTAGCTGTTGGGTTTTGATTTTCTTACGCTGGCGAAGCGTTTCACGATACAAATCACATAGGAACATGTAATAAAAAGGACACACGAAATCAGAACGAAAGCTAACGGAACGTTCATATAGTAACCTATAACTCCCTTACTGTTGACTTGTGCCACCATCTCTGCTATCCCCCAAATGATGGCTGAGATCCAAAGCACGGTTACTGCGCGCTTTATGTTCTGCTTTGTAACCACATAAGGGTAACGCGTGAAGAACTTGATAGCTATAAGCCTCTCGCCCGTCACCAGCATCAGATGAAGCGAGGAAAACATGAAGGCGGTGCGTAGAGACGAATTGTGAAAACGGGTTACGTTAACGGTTTCTTGTGTCGTCCTCCCCAGTAACTTCAGCGTTTTCCACAGAATAAACGATGGTTGGACTAGAAGAGCTGTTAACACCGCGTCAGTCGCCGCTAAACTGGCCAACAAGATGTTAGTGTTTGTCCGGAGTCTTGGTCTTCTCTTGACGGCCATTATCACCAGCACATTGATCAGAACTGTCAAGGGAGCAGAGATACCGTTAATAATGACAGTACTAATCAAACTAACTATCACTGGGACATTTTGTGTGTCGTCTTCGGTGGCCATTTCAGAGTCTATAACGCTTGCAAACTTTGATGCTGAGTAGTTAGTCGATATCAAGTCAAAAGCGTTATGGAACTGAAGTGCTCCAGGTTGTTATTTTGTAGTCCTAGTTTCACTAATGTACCGACACTTTAGTGTTTCCACTCCAAATTTTCCCATTTATTAACCTAATTTACCTAAAATATGATTACCTTTATTTCTTCGATGCCTTCCCTGCGTCACTTAGGAGTTGAGAGGGAAACGAGTTTTGGGGGGTTCCATTATCCTGCATGTTTTTGGTCTGTCGATAAATTATAAAAAGTATTCTTCATGTACGAATCACGTGTCCAAATTGATTTAACGCCGCTGAAACAGCTAAAACCTTTAAAAGTGAGGCCATTAGTCAGAAAATTGTATTTTCCCAACTGTTTATGAGTTATTTTTTCCCACTTATTAATTGTTTCTATTAACACTTGCCGTGCTAAGTAAATTTTGCTGTTTAAAATATTGAGACCGCAGTACAAGAGTATAATTACTTAGTCACGTATTTTCCGTTCACTGAATATCAACCGCTTTCTCCTTCTCACCTCGAGAAATGATTTCACTGATTGTTAATTGAAAGGATTTTTTGCCGATGATACCATTGAAATGGAGAGGACGATGCAGATTGAACAGTCAACGTAATACAGACGAAAATGGGAGCATTTTAATTCTTGGGCTTCCTGATGTAATTAAAAAAATGTTATCTGAAATATTTTTCCAGCGAAAAAAAGTATTCTCTAAGAATTTTAAGTTTTATTTTCTCTTAACGGCTGAATAAACAAAAAGGTGAAAGTGATCAAGCTTGCTTTCTCAGGTCTTCCAGTCAGTATTTTCAGCCCGTCACAACTTGCTTGTGAATAAAACGATTCACAAGGAAGCTCAACATGTCAAACGTGATAATAAAAGGCAACCACAGAGAACGTAGTACGACTTCAGTGTTAGTCTCTTAATTTCAGCTGTTCCGTAAATATCAGCATGAAAGTTAGTGCAATGTTAAGATGCTTGGCGTCACTGCATTCAAAAGGCTTCGGTTCTCTGTACCTACTCCTTAAACGGTTTTCCTGTAGGAACTGCTATTAGCTAGACTACTGTAGGCTCAATTTTTCTCTCGGGCGAGCAGCTGTTCAATTTAAAATCTAAATGTTTTTCCTCATCTTTACCTACCTTTCATACTTCTCATCCATTCACTGAACAGCTGCTCGCCCCCCGAGAGAAAAATTGGCCTTACAGTAGTCTACTAATAGCAGTTCCTAGGAAACCGTTTAAGGGTAGGTACAGAGAACCGAAGCCTTTTGAATGGGAGTGACGCCAAGCCATTTAACATGCACTAACTTTCATGCTGAATATTTACGGACAGCTGAAATTATAGACTAACCTGAATTCCGTACTACGTTCTCTGTGGTTTGCCTTTTATTATCCGTTTGACATGTTGAGCTTCCCTGTGAATCGTTTATTCACAGCAGTTTTGTGCGGCCTAGAAAATACTGACTGGAAGACCTGAGAAAGCAAGCTTGATCACTTTCACCTTTTTGTTTATTCAGCCGTTAAGAGAAAATTAAACTTAAAATTCTTAGAG
>JAHPZR010010359.1:0-17500 GCA_019787425.1 Platygyra sinensis
ACACACTAGGGGACCAGTCGCAAGGACTTGTTGCAGGGATTTATCCCTTAGTGTGTACACACTAGAAAATTGACCGATTTGTGGCCCTGTGACTAGAATTTCCATGCAAAATACGATTACACACTAGGGGACTGGTCCCCGAAGCGAGTCCCTGCGACAAGTCCCTGCGTCTAGTCCCCTTGTGAGTATCGATCTTAAGTCCTAGAAAACGTTTGGAGGCGAGAGTTTAGAAAACAAAAGAATCAATTTGCTCGTGATCTATTGAAGCAAAATCTTATGCAGTGTCTATGGCGGCTAACAGTCAATATGCAGATTGTACCGACCGTCTAGATGGACATGTTTCAGATTATCTACAAATTTTGTTCATATCAAAACACTTTGATAAAATCTGATATCTGCTTGCCAGGCTTTGTGTCCATTTTCTCTCGGTTTTGGTTCCTTCGTGGAAGTAGTTTGCAGTGTCGAGTGTGTTTTTTATGAAAGTCTACATGAGAGATAAGGAATGAGCTCGTTACTTAAACTAACAGTGTATTATGCAAAAAGTTCCCGATACTAAATCGTTTGAAGCTAAAGGGATTGGGACATTAATACAAAAATATGGGTTCTTTGTTAACAAGACCAAAAGAGAAACACGCAATATTAGATGCAAGTAATTTTATTCTGTTCTAAGTTCTATTTAGAGTGCAATTTAACACTTGCTCATCCTTGATGAGCCGTATATATAATTTGTCTTTTAATTATATTATATTAATTTGTAATCATATTCAAGAAAGATTTCCGTTACAGTATTCCTTCAGCACTCCAGAGCCATTTCCTTTTCATTGCATCGGAGTAGCTAGTAATTGTGTAATCTAGGAACCTATGTAGATAAAAAAGCAATTAAGATTTGGCGAGTCTCAATAAAAAAAAATTGTAATGGTGAGGTGCCCGCAAGGATTGACGAGTTCGGGTAAAGAAGATATGCATTATTGTACAATGCCCGACAAATTGTCTGCTTATAAACGAATAAAGATGGTGAATTTTGTGCTCGGTAATAAATGTGAAAGGTGAATTAATCCACATGACAAGCATTTGAACTCAGTTAAAATGATCTTGCTGTCCATGAGTTCTCGTACCTCAGTGGATAGAGCGCCCGCCCGGTGTTCGCGAGGTCATGGGTTCGATTCCTGTCTTGTTCCGTGCTCGCGTCATATAGATTAATTCACCTTTCACAAATTATTTGCTATTTGCTCGTTAGTTGAACTGTCGATTGCCTACAGGAGAGCCGGGTTCTGGACTTCACGTTGGTAATTTTCATCTCGGTAAGCGAGAAAAATATATTTTAAAAACTATGAAATGGAGATCCATTCTCTTTGCAAAGCTTTTGCGCCAACATTTTTACTGTACTGCAAACTTTAATTTTGCTTGGAAGCCTCTTCTCTGTTTATTATCATAGATATGGTTCGTCAAATGATAGCTATCTACAGCTGCCCGTCTATGCGTGTTGTATTTTTATGGCATTCCAATGGCATGAATAGTTTTTTTTTTTTGAAAAAGCAGAGAGACGCGTTCGGTTTGGGGAATGATGTAAGTGAAACCTGATTTATGATTTCCTCTCGTGTTATTGTTGTCGTGTCCATGGCCTTTTTGACTCAACATTAGATAGTTTACGTCTTATCGTCTGATGTCTTTTCTCCTCAATCAGATTGTACGCAACAAAAACCGGTTAAACAAGATGGAGTGGGCTATCGTGGACCTGTGGGCTTACCATTATTATTCAGTCAAACTGTAACCGAATTAATTATTATAAAATAAAAGTGCTTACCAATGATAAGAGCAGCCACCTTCACTGGGTCATAACCATTAAGATTATGAAGTTCTTTGAGACACACTTTGAAGCCTTCAGTGGTAATTTGCTAATTAAGAAAAGGAAAGATAAATTTAAGCGAAAAAGGTAATGCGTAGTTGAGATTTTGTGAACTATAAAAAAAAGAAACCGAGAACGGAAACATGCAAGTTTGTAAAAGACCTAGAGCTGTGTGACAAGGAATCACAAAATAGTTAATCCAAGGGCAGAAGAGTAACGTGTGTTTTAATTGCAGTTTTATAATTTTCGGCGATGTTTTCTGTCTAGATCTTGTCGATCGATATTTAATTCTGTATTAGAGTTAATAGCTAGTCGAATGCTAATTGTAGATCTCAGATTAAAAAATATAAAGTAAAATAGTATGTTACTGTAAACTTTAGTAGAGATCGTTCGTATGTGAAGAGACAGCTTCTGGAGATTGTCATCGTGATTTACATACCTCGACCCAAGCGGCAATGCTGTTACTGTGTTTGGGAACTGGATTAAGATAAGACGCTGAAACAATGACCGTGGGCGTGGAAGTCTTTGGTGTTGTAAAATTCACGATCTGGGAGTGAAATAAAGGAATTAATAACAGTTTTAAATCAGTATTTCTAAATAAATAGTTTGAAATTATTTTGGTTTTTGCTTTTGTGCGGCAGAAAATGACCAGTTTAAACATTGAACGAGAATTTATCTTCTGGAAGTCGATAATGCCATCAGGTTTAAAGTACCAGATATAACTAAAAGATGATTTTAATGACATCAATGAAATCAACGAGTAATCAATAGGCAATCGATAGGTAATCAGTTAATTAGTCAGTCATTGATTATTGCCGTCTTTTCAACTTAACTCTTTTCTTGATGTTTGGAAATGTCGTGAGATGGTCTTTCGCGTTTGATGTATTTCGTAATGGACAGAAAGGGTCATTGTTCTTGGTTTTGAAAATTATTTTTTGTTCATTCTTCGTTTGTAACAGTTAAAGGTTAACAGGCAGTTTTTTTTATACATTCGCTACTGGGTAAGATTTATTTTGACAAAATAACTGTAGAAATTCTCGCGCGCCCCTTGGCCAATTTTTATTGTGAATAAGCGGTCGGATACACGAATTTATAATTTATGCCTCTTTGTTATTGTGAAAAACAAATTGACGTCAGTTTTTTGTCTCAGTCTTATTATTCAGAATTAATTCCGACGTAACATTGTCAAATTAGTCTGCAGAAGAAATACAGGACCATTAACAGAAAACATCATGCAAAACTAACAACAATTTGCGAGTATGTAATTGTGATGTTATTTTGAAGTATGTAGCTAGGTCAAGAGGTTATATATACCTTAGGGCGCGTTCGTTTGGGATATATTCCGGAATAAGAATATATTACGGAACATATTCCGGCTATTCTGCTCCTTTGGAGTAGAATAGCCGGAATGGAAATCCAGGTATTCCGGAACCAGAAAAGCTCTCAAACAAACGCTTACTTGCATTATTCCAATTATTCTTATTCCGGATTGATCCCAAACGAACGCGCCCTTACTTTTATGAAAAATTAAATTTCTTTATTTCCTGAATCTTCACGAAATTATTTGCAGATAACAAAATGACTACATTTGTACTATATTTTTTTCGGTATGTTTTTTAAATGAATGATAAGACATAACATTAGATATAACAATGAAGCAGATACTGAAAATCAGTCTTACCTGGCAGTAAGAGTTATAATTCTCGGCAAGAGGTAAAAAGTTATTCTCGTATTCGATGATTTGTTTTTCACCGGCAAGATTTGTTGGAAGTTTATCGTACACAAACCAGTTCTGGAAGAAAAGGACAAGATGAAAGGGGAAAAATTATTCCAGTGTTTAGAATAACGGTGCATGTTGATTCGGTATGGACAGTATATGGAAGAATAGGACTATTTCAATAACGAAGAGAACGCAATGACTTGTTTCTAATGGAGCGATTTCAAATCCATTGGACTAAAGGATAGAGTCTACTTAAGAAAAGAGTTTCTAGGGCTCACAGTATTGGCTTGGGACGTCAAGGTGATCGCTTTTACATATATTATTTTTAGGACAGCTCTATGACTGCATTGATTTTATTTGAGAAGACTGCATAGGTGGCAAATGTTGGAAAATCCTGGACAGTGTAACTCCTCTTAGAAAAATACTCTTTAACTCGTAAATGGGTAAGTCTGGAACCTGAGTTGCGCTGGTATTTTCCAATGTCACTCGCCTGTCAGACATTAATTTTGTTATGTCATATTCGGTTAAACGTTATATTACAATAGGTAAGTATCTTCACCTCAAACGCGTGTCGAAATTCAATCTTCAGGTGTTGGACACAGCCATTATCTATCTATTTCAAACTGTATCACTTCTACATACCACTAACTCTGGGTATTAAGTGTTACCACGTCGGTGCCTCGTGTCTTACTGTTGGAAATAGTGTTTATTAAAAACTTACCAATCTGATGTCTTTATGTAATCCATCAAAGTTCTGCATTTCTCTCGAACAGGCGAGAAAGGTATTTTTGTTGACATTCTCAACCCAGACTGTGGCGGCGTCGTGTTTTAGACCCACTACAGTATGCTGAGCAGTGACCAAAACGTGTGGTGAAGTGATTTCGTTTGACTGCGATAATAAGAAAAGAAATGTATTGTGCTGTGAATTTGTTACTAAGTGAAAGGTAACTTCGTGCTTTAATTTTTTCAGCTGTTCAAGTTTTTCTTTTCAGGACCAGATATTTAGCCCTTCTTTCAAAGAAAGCCCGGCAATTCAATGAAATCTCCTTTCCAGTTGAAACTGATTTCGAAACAAGCCCTGCCAAATCTAAAGTGGCTTGTTACAGAATATGTTTCTCTACCTTACTATAGTGTCCATAAATTAATAGCCCGTTTTAATGGGTTACTTTGACGTTGATTTGATCCAATTATAGAGCAGATATGACTAAGCTTCGATATGGACATTTCAACGTTAAATGGAAAGGAAAAAATTTAAAAGTGCTCTTTCTTTGGATTACTTAAACGGTAATTAGTAACTAGGGCGCCCAATGAAGTTGACTTATTTCAGTTTAGACTCACTTCAAATGTAACTGATTCGCACTGTGTTCCGTCCCACCAATTTGTCATAATGACTTGACCAGCCGATGAGCTCTTTGGAGCTTCCTGGAAAGCGATGAAGTCAACAAATGTAAGCCCACTATCAGGCGTTGAGCGGTCAAGCCTTCCTGCTTTAAGCGCGCACACATCGAAGGAGGTTAGATTAACGTTCTCGACCCAGGTCACTGCAGCGTCGTGAATGAAGTTTCCGCTGTAGTTGAAGTAGTTAATTGTGGTTTGAACGCGAACATTTCCTTTGCTGCTCTCGAAAGTTGCCTTCTTAAAGTAAACCTTTCTGCAGCGCACGTCTTCTGTTTCTAAGCGGAGGGCAACACGACCACGTTGAAGGACAAATGCTGAAAAATAAAAGTCAAAAAAGCAGATGTACGTTTTAGGAAGATTTCTTGGAGCTCGTGGAGAACATCCAGCCTTACACTAAAAGTTTTCTAGGTGATTCGATGGAGCATGATTAAAACTTTTAAGAATTAAACTAAAGTAAATATGAAAGTATCACTGAGATGATTGACAAAACTATGCAATTTACCGATAGAACAAGGTAAGGTTTCATTCGTGACTGGTAATGTTCAAGAATATTTTTAACCTGACTTTTCTCATCTAACGGAAAGCGCTCCTCATGCATCGTAATATTGCTCGATATCGTCTTTGGACTTTTGGATCGCTTTCCAAGAGTGAATAACCGAAATTTCTCTCTGCCGGAAAATCGCAAAACCTGCAGTTAAGGAGAATATAGAAAAACTATCGATTGGGGTTATCATTTCAGGTTCTTTGCAAAGTCAAACAAAAATTAAGAATGTCTTGAGCATGGATGGAAGTTAAGCGACTTGTACACTGGTGCCATGTACTTGTAGAGTGGGGTTTTGTATCAGCTTAATGAGTGCGAGATATAAAAAGGCGATGTTTTTCCTTAAATTAGTAGAATAAATGTCCCAGTTATCAAGCAAGATTTATCTGTGTTTTTGGTGCTGTTGACAGTTTTTTTTTCCATTTTGTTATTTCCAGGTTATTGTTGTAATTTAAGGGGCCGAGTGGCCACTCAGTGTGCCTTTGATTTCAAGTTGTTTATCTTAGTTTGTAAAGTGTTCTTGAGCTCCAGACAATATCCTACCGATGGTCTTGTTTGGGTCCGCCTAGTGGCCTTGGTTCTGAATCGCGCACTAAGGTCCTGTTTGGGTTTTTACTTGACTAAACTTTAGCCTCTGTTAATTGTTTAAAAACTTTTTATCTTTATAGTTACTTTCTAAAAGGAGGGGAAAATCTTTGGGTCTGCATTCTAAGAAAGTTTTAGGTCTGTTCGTCCCGTGTGGTCCACACATAGCTACCGATATGGTATTTAAGTGCGTGTACACGTACTCTTTACGTAGTTGTGATCAAGTTGAACTGTAGTATTAGATGAAGAAGGAAAATCCTCAGAAACTAGAGTGTTGTCATTTCTTGCTTATTCAACTTAGAAGAATTTTCATGTGGTTTTACCGTAAGAAATTCAGCCACATAAAACATGCAAGGACTTACGTTTGCATCCTCCATAGTGCTTTATACCGGCTTCTTCTTGAGCCAAACAGACGTGGTAGTTGTATTCACATTTGTTCTTGTGTGTGACGTCATTGTTGTCGCACAGTGGAGCCGACTCCTCTGTTGTGCAAGGAACACATACACATTCGTGTGTTGTTTTAGTAGGTGCTTGACATACCCCATAAAATGGACACGTTCTGCCGTTGCAAGGATGGAAATCTGTCAAGATAGTAAAGTCCGTTTCAATGGGAATTACCACATGAATGTGGCATATATGCATAGTTGGTACTTCAAGATCACGGACGAAAATAATTCGCATTTGGTTTAGTTTTATTGCTTCGCTAATTTAAGATTGACGTTTTAGTGTGGCTTTTGTCGAAAAATATTGGTTTTTTATTTGTTCGCCACACAATTTACTTAAAATCAATCGGGCCACTTTTTCATGTAGTCGGAAGTGAAGCTTAAGGACGTTCGCGCCCATTGCTACTGCGCATCTCTAGTGCGCACGCTATTCATTGGTCACGAGCGTGCCACGTCATTTTCAAGCGCGCGCACCGAGTCGAAAACTCAACAAAATATAGAGCTGATGACCTTTGCGTTAACTTTGTGTGCGAATATTTTTGTTGGATGCTCGGTGACCCCCAATTTTTTTTCAGCAGATCACTTCCTTTTCTGATTCCTTCCATTATACTAAAAAAACAAAAAAAATCTGTACGTGGGAAGTTTTAGTTATTTCTCATATGCTATTCAAATAGGGTTGAATTTGTACGTGGATACAGGTGTGCGTAACTTAGAAGTTGTATTTTTTAAGGCTAATTCTAGCTGATTTAATGACATATGTAGCAAAGATCTATCAAATAGCCTATATGTGCTGTGTTAAACACACATAACTTAGTTATGATTCTTCAAATTAACTATATGCCGATAGTAATGAATCTGAGCAAAATCGCCTCAAATGACTGGAAATCCTAGAAATGCTATAGTCTGTGATACGTCTTATCTTGAAAACGAGTTCGGTGACCCCCGATTTTTTTTACGTTTTTAATCTTAACTTATCATTTTCTACCTGCAGACGAAGTTTAAAAAAAATCTGTGCGTGGGAAGTTTTTGGGCGCGAACGTCCTTAAGCCAATCGGAAATCGCTCGGAAATCGCCCGTTTTCCCTTGCTTCCTGTCTGGCCCATGTATTTACTTCAAATTGTAATTGGCTCACTGTATCGTCTGTATCCTTTGCGACTGTGATAAAGCCCACGCCACCTTTTTATCGCCCATTTTCCCGCGCTTTTTGTCGGCTACATACGTAGTTGCTTAGCGTTTTGATTGGCTCCGTGGATTCTCTGCGCCCTTTCTGATTGGTAGTGTTGTAACTTTGGTTTTGGTTTTACCAGACACAATTGAAAACCGGCTCACTGAGAAAGTTAGACATCAAAACCACAGTGATAGCATACTTACATCCAGCAGCCATATAATTAAGCGTGATGGGGTCGTGATGAGCATCATAGCGTTGAATATCCTTCAAGCAGACCTGGAAGTCTGTCGTTGTGATGCTCTGAGAAATTGAAAGCAAACATCGTTACCGGGAAACCTTTTGCTGTACTCAACTTACTGTTTACTGTTCTCAACGTACAGAAAACTTGAGACCGGGACCACGACTTAGGGTTTTATGGTTTTAGTTCTTTAGTCCCTCGAAAAAAAGAAATACAATTTAGTTCTTTGAAATAGAAGAATGAAAATAAAGTCTGTTTAAAGCGTTCAGGAGTGCATGGAGTAATATGGAAAATTCACGCTGTTGCGGCATCGCTAGTATTTTTTTAAGAAATCAAGTGCAGTTTTAACGGTTTCCAGCTCGTCATAACTAGATATTAGTCATCAGCATCATCATCGTCATCATTTATTTCCCTTAATATAAAACAAAAATTTAAAAACACAGCAGGTTGTTAGGCGAGGAGAACCCTCAGGAAACCATCAGGCTTATAGGAGAGGCCACCTCGACATCATAATATTAAACGAGATAAAGGCTGCGAAGGAGTGCAGCAGAAACTAACTCAGAAACTATTTTAATAAAAACTCCAGCACTTTGTTTTTAAAGCCGAAAAGGTTGAAAAGTTTGACAAACTGGTAATAGAGGCAGGAAGACAGTTCCAGATTCTCAGAAAAAATCATGCCGTGAGGCAATGTGTTTTAAAAAAAGGCGCGAGGCAATATCCATGACGACATTATGATTGAGTCAATGTCCATAGTGCGCAGTTCGTTCACAACGTATTGAGTGTAAGCAACAAAATCCTCGGTGCCTTGGTTTCCCTGTTAGAAGCTGCGTCCCTGGAGAAGACGCATTTATTGCATTGCCTTTTAATGGAGGTCTTAGCTCCTTAAGCAGACAAGATGAGCAAAATTCTGGTCTAATACAAGTTATTCTCACCTCAATCCATTCTGTAATAGCGTTGTTATCAGCATCAATGAGGGAGTTGACGTCATCTTTGAGATGCTTTGTTGTCGTAACCAGAGTTGGATTTTCGAAGAATCTCTGAGGGAAGTCGATGGTCTGAAAAAATGTAAGTATGCATGTGAATGCGAACGGGAAGGCCTCAAAACTCGGCTATGGCGATCGAGTTACGGTAAATCATTTTATTATTCTTTGAAAACAGCGTCAAGATTTTGTGCCCACTCTCCCCCTGTCTGCCTTTGTTACAGGCACAACTTTAGTAAGGGCTCTGGTCGTCACTCTGAAGATGCTAGTTAACTTACTTTGCAGAAGCTATAGCCTTTGCTATCATCAGGGCTAAAGTTGTTAGGAAAGGTCATTTCATCGGCCAAAGGTAATGTCCAACCAGCTGGTACACTAGAGTTAGTAAAGGCCAAGATATTCTATAAGAGAAAAAGATAGTTAAATCAGTACATTACATTCAGTAACCAAACAGAACGTTTTAGGGAGATATAGAGAATATTACATGCTCTCGCGTGGATATGAATTTTATCTTGGAGTGTTCAGCTCGATACCTCACGAGTGGGCGGAGCGAACAAGTAAGATATCGAGTTGAACACGAGAAAATAACATCCATATCCACAAGCGGGGATGTAATATTCTGTTTATTATATAAATACCATTGAAAAGGGGGCGATTTATTATGTAGCCATAACGATCGGTAATCTCTTCCCGTGTGAAGATATGAACTTTTCGCACGAGAGCTCACTAGGTATTTCACTGGTCTTTATGTAGTAGATAAAATATGAGCGGGAGATCTGTATGGGCGTTTACAATGGCGAGCCGATAGGCGAGCCATTGTAAACGTTCATACAGATCTCACGCGAATATTTTATCCTACTTGGGAAATGAATACATTAAATTGAATGCAAAGTATTGTTATGGGATTCGTTCATTGGACATGCATGCCAGAATGCCATACACATCAGACGCAAATATTTTCACCTACTTGCGAAAGGAAAACAATAAATTGAATGCAAAGTATTGTTTTGTGACATGAATGCCAAAATGCTGTACGTCCCACAGGAGACAGTGCATGAGACAATAATAGAAATATTCTAAATTTTCAGTCACTGCCAAATCGCCAGTATGGCAACAGTTCGTTTTCGTCCGCCGAAAACTGAAAAGGAAGAAATTTTGTTATTGTCTGAAACCGTACCTAAAAACACCAAGTACAATACAAAATGGGCGGTGAACGTTTTTACTGCCTGGCAGAATACGAGAATGAACAAAAAAGCGCAGTTGGAAACGTCTGGAGGCAACGGACTTGAGTCGACCAATGTCGAGGACTTGTCAGTCCCACTCGAGCACATGTCCGCCGACAGTTTAAACTTCTGGCTCTGCAAATTCATTTGTGAAGTTGCGAAGCAAACCGGGGAACGCTACCCTCCTAAGACGCTGTACCTACTTGTTTGCGGCATTAATCGCCATTTGGGAAACGTACAAGGAGAAAAGGCGTTTAACATAATGGAGAAAAGTGACAGGAGGTAAAACGACATTCTTTGAAGCAATATTTCATCGCATTAAATTCTATGATGAAAATATGTCCATTTTGTTATTCATTTTAATCAGTAGAGATCTGTATCAAAAGTTTATGAATACTAATTAGCTGAGCAGGAGTTTGTATCAAAAGTTAATTCTACTGTTTAATAATTCATCAACCCCAGCCTTTCCCTGCTACCTATTCAATCCCTCCCCGAGCTTTCAGACAGTTGATTTGTATTGGGGTTTACAGTTGTGTACATGTGATCTGAATATTGTGCTGGGATTGGTTTGCACGCTCATGAATAATTAATGAATTTTACAAATAAAGAAAAACATTGTTTTAGTGCAAGTTTGTTCACATGTTTGTTATAAGACGACATTTACTCATTTTTCAATTTTTCAATTATCTTAATCAATATTTTTTAATTATAAAGCAAGAATTCTCCGTCAGGTCTTAAATATGAAAGGCATTTTATTTTCTCAACAAGACCACTAAATTTTTGCTTATAAAACCCCCAACTACTTACCACAGACAGGTATTTGTGTGCACCATCAAAGTTCTTTAACTCACGAAGACATGCTCTGAAATTATATCTTGTGACATCTTCCGCCCAGACGCTTGCGGCGTCATGTTTGTTTGTATTCTGATGGACAGCGGTTACAAACACGTACGGAGCAGTTGCGAAAGACTGGAGAAGATAAAAAGAGAAGTTAACACGTTAAGGCAATATCAAGCCAGTTTTCCGTGTATTCAAAATGCCAAAAGGGAACGTAAGCAAATCACGTTAGGGGAGTTTTAGCAAACCACGACGGCGAGAGAAAGTCTCGTGAAAACAAATGTATTAATGAGCAGAACAATGGTTGTGCACGTGCGTTTTGAATCTTTGTACATTTCTTTACCGTCCTCGGCAAAACATCAACGTAAAATTACGAAGTCGTACGTACGCAGTCTGTAGAACGTGGATCGCAGTGACATTTTTTGATGTCTTTGTTTGGAATTGAACGCTGTCATTACATATTTAGCCGGTGCAGGTTTTTAGACGGATAGGCGTACCGAACAACAAGGGGTCGTCCTCGTCGTCGTCGTCGTCGCCATTGCTAAAACTCCCCATTTAATGACAAAAGCAATGACAATGAGAACGTCACCAAACAAAAGGTGTAATGAGCAAACCAGTGACTGCACGTGCGTTATAAATTTTTGTACCTTTCTTAACCGTCCTCTGCGAAACTAACCAGACGTTATATGACCAGGTTTGATTAATGTGAACTGCTACATACAACTTTTCCTATTTTCTTATTTAAATGGCCGTCGTCATTGCTTAAGCTAAGCGTCTAGTATTTTAGCCGAATCCCTTATTTTTCATGGACGGCAGGGTTGAATTTTTCAGGAACCAACTTATCTTTCTTATAACGAAAATATTTGTTTACAAACATTGTTTTTGTTATTTTAATGTTGAAAACGTTAAACAAAAGAACTCTTTGTTTTACCAGCCAATAGTTCTGTCGTTGGCATATTAATAACAATAGGTGACGTCAATGATATCTTTGCTATTACTATCTATTATTATTACTATTTTCTATTACTATTACTATTAGCAGATCACAAAAATTATTCTCACTTGAATCAACGACATATCGTCTCTCGAAAGTTTGCTAGGCCTTTATGGTTTTGCAAAAGGAGGAAATTTATGAGTGAAAAAACTGCCGCTTTCAAGTGGTGGCAGAAGGCTTTTCTCTGCAAATACCTGATTCACTGTTTTTTGTGACCTCAATGTTACATCCTGGAAACTGTGAACGCTACATTGATGTTAATTTTTAATAAATATAATGCTAACCTTTGCAAATTCTTCTAGAACGCACTCAGTTCCTGTGGTCCACATCGGAATGCTGACTTTCTTCTCATATGCCTCGTTTGAAACAGTTTGATAGGCAATCCACTGCAAAGAGACAGTCCTGGATCCAGTGATCGCTCCGGAGGTGGCAACACATCCCTGAAAACTAGAAGGCCAAAAAAACTACCTAACAAACAGCTTTTTTACCTATCAGATTTCTTTCTTGCAAAATCTTTTCATGAAACCTTTAGGCCTTCGAGTGTGCGAGATGTTGCATTTCAGCAATATCTGCAAATTTCCTACGCCACTCAAAGTAATATCTGATGCATCCGGCTCGGTTTGTTCAAAAGATGGATAACGCTACATCTACTGGATAAATCTAGAAATAGTTTATTTCATTATGATCATAAGCAACACTCGGTGATCTGTTCACGTGGCAGCCCCTAAGCTGTGGAAGAGCCTTCCAGAACACATACAAAATATAAAAAACTTTGGGCTGTTTCAAGAAGGCTATTAAGACATTGTTATTTCAGATATCTGTTGTAATTAGATGTATATTTTATAATACAATCAATATTGTAATGCACAGTTGAAAATCTGTGGTATTGATAATTGCGCAATATAAGTTTAATAAACTGTATTGTATTGTAAATAACTATCCATATAGTAGGGTTTGTTTTTTCAACCACTAGATAGTGATTTATCCAGTGAAAAGTGTCATTCACCTTTCAAACAACTGGGCGGGGCCCGGATAAAATTTGGTGATTAATTGTGCCACACCCTTTCAAAAAGCGCAGCTGGTTATTTTTTTTTCTTTGTAAAACAGGGAATGAAGTGCTGGTCAATTTATTTTAAACAATAATTTCTTGTAATTCGTTTGATTTTCTTACCCAGTTTTTGACACCTCCCCTATCCAGGTTACAGCTGCCTCGTATTTCTTAGATTCAACAGCCAACTGCACGCGAACGTCGTCAGAGGAGAACTCTGGTTCAAAGGGAAACATTTTGCAGCCATATTCCTTATCCTGTAGGACATTTAGGTCTCCAAATCCAAATAGCATTCCATTTGAGCCTGACAAAAAAAACCGAGAGAGGAAAATTTACCATAGTGAAGCCATCAGAACACAACTGAATCCTAACCGACTTCAAACTAACACAAGTAAAGCAAAGAGGACCGCTAGAAGAGTTCAGATATATACAATTGTTGCTATAACGGAGCTCGACAAATTGTGATTAATTCTTGTTTATTCGTTTCTTTTACTCCTTCCGCCGTAAAACTTTCCCAGAAAGCGACCATTCCGACTATTAACAAGGAATAAAATTTCTCGGCTTCGCTTCTGCGTCGATAAATCATATTGGTGCATAATATTAATTGCTACACAGTGCCAACTTCACAGCTCCACGTAAGTAATTACTGTACCGAACAATGACGCCCAAAGAAATAGGTTTTAACTGAGCTTACTAGATTCTTTCCATTACATGCAAATATTGACACGAACCATGTCCTGCAAATCAACTGTTCTTTAACTTGCCAGTAACAAAGAAAACTATCGGTTTTGTGAAACAAATGCGAACAAATGCTTCCGGCATCTTGAACAATGTAGGTTCAGATATTCTCGTTCATAAGCACTGAAGTAAGGTAAAGTCGCTAATTATCAAAATACTAACCTGAAATTCGCCCAAAGACAACAAACGAGAGAGTAAGAACTCTTGCAATAACTAAGAGATGACACATAGTTCTAACACTGTAAAACACGGTGATACGACTCCCAGACCTTAGTAGATCAGAGGAAGACAGAAAATGTGGCAAGGAAAGGCAAAAAACCAGCTTAATAAATATAGCTAGAAAACAAAAGCAAAGGTTGCAAAACGCCGCACCCGTTCAGTAAACGTGATAACCGCACGAGACTTTACAACGACAAAGTTTTACAAACAAACGAAAAAAGGGTATCCAAACAAAACAACCATTCAAAGAAATTTAAACTTGCATGACAGTGGAACGCACTCTTCAGCGCGAGAAACTATTGTAAAACTTGTTATTTTTAAGCCCTTTGTTGAAATTTTTCGACTAGGAAATAAGTCTGTGGACAGCGAGAAAAGCTAGCTTTTCTTTATTCGAGAATAAAAATGTGGGAATTGTAATAGAGTTACTAAAATAAAAAAATGCAAAAGTAGAGGTAAAACGAGAACCTTCTTTCTACAACTGCTCAAAATTTTGTGTGTCCAATAAAGCCGGCACAACAAAGCAGTGCTGTGCGAGAAAACATACCCAACAAAGGTTAAATCGCACGTTTTCATAACTTTTTATGGAGTGAACTAGAATGTGACAGACAAGCATGCGAAACTCTTGCACGTTTTGTTATTGATTGAGATCTGGAGACATTGGTGATGACGGAAAAGAGGGATATCATCATGTTATGGAATGAACATGGGACAACAATCACTTGGGAACGATGCAGTTATCACAACAATGCAACTCGTAACACATGCACACTACACGACCAGAATTAGACATTTCCCAATTTAATGCAAACTCTTCTGTCTTTGAGTTAGTACGCGCGCTGTGATTGGTCTATGGAACATTTTACAGTTGTTTGCTCAGTGACCTGGCCTGCAAATGACAGTGAGGCTGGAGGTGACCTTGTTTTGATACAGACCTACTGCTTTTGTTGTGTAAATCATGTTGCTCTTATGCTAACTAGTTGGCACTTGAGATTTAAAATGATCATGAAAGCAAAATTAATTTTCCTACAGTGACTAAATCAAGTGTAATGAGCCTGTACTTAAACCACGAACACCAGAGTAGCAGCATATCGCTAACCACTAACTGTTAACGCCTTCGAGCTTTAAAAAAACTAGCTGTTATCTGTCGAAAATTATACTGAAATCCAACTATAAATATGAACCTGTAGACGACGTAGTGCGCGCGCAAAACAAGTGCGAATTATACGTAAATACTTTACTTACTGTAGAAGTGTGAAGTGTATATGAAATAATTCATTGAACTGCAGTTATAGATGAAAGTGAGGAGTGATCATAGCAGTAAATTTTTCAATTTAAGCAATTGGAAAGACGAAGCCTGAAAAGCCCTGATTTTTACAGGCTTCTTCTTTCCAATTGCTTAAATTAGAAAATTTACTGCGATGATCACTCCCTTCACCTTTACTGTGGAAGTGACAGGAAAGACTGTTACGGGCGCCGTAAAAGTTTTCAAAAAATAATCAATAACTTTATATAGCGCATTTTTACCCTGCATTTAAGTTATGAAATGGCAGTGGCGAGCCTACTCAACAAGTGATTAGTTTCTGGTTGTGAGAAAGAGTTATTTAATTTAGACTGTATTTTAGCTGAACCAGAGGAAGTCTGTCAGAGATGTTAAAAGCGCTGTTGCAACGATTTTGTTATTAAAAGTATATCAAAAATTTGTTTTTATGTTACATGCAGTTTTAAGATCTTTATAAATGAGCTGGCTTTTCTCTATGTAAAGAGGAATTCTAAGGGAATCTGTGAAGAAATATCCTTTCCTTCCCTTTTTTTCAGAAAAAATGCTGACCTCAAAAAATGCGTGGCTACCCCAATTTTTCTTTGTGGATTCCAATAGCCCTTGCAAAGATCTACCTTTCCCGCCTGGTCCCAAGCTGGCGCAAAAATCTTTGCAGTTAGACTGACTCGTTTTTCTTTCGACATAAGTCAGAAATTCGAAGGCTTTTCGGGAACTGAAATCGTTCCCGAACGTGTCAGACAATAGAGTTGCAATAATAACCTTACTTACCCCTTCTTCTTGGTTAGTACTGTAATTTACAGATCCTCGTTTTTTCCTCTTTAATTTATGGCCCCCGCGCTTCGGGCTTGGGCGATAAATCGATGGGGAAAAAACGAGGATCTGTAACTTACAATACGGCCCTCGAACAGGTATGTAATCCATGAGGCTGTGACCGATGCAGTGAGTACGGAGGTGGAAAGAATAAGCGAGGCCGCTAAAGGAGAACGAAACAGAGGGAAAACAGAATCCGAGTGCCCGGTACTCAAAGTGTTCTGGAAGATTATTGTCACTACAAACTACGAGGGGTAGGACCTTCCTTATAAACTGCAACCTTAAAAATTTAAGGTGGCTCTGAACCCTACCTGCAGAATCTTTTTAACTTTTCCAAAAAATGCTCCTTATCATGCTTATTAGGGATGTCTTTAGCAGAACATCCTCTTGGTATGGTAACGTATCATGTTACAAAAATAACGTGTTCACCCATGGTTGGGGAGTGTTTTGATACCACGATTGTAGCATCAAGTGATAAAGAGTTGCTATAACGACCCGTCAAAATCTAAGTGCTGGAAACTGTTTTGAGGCAGGTTAAGAGTACGTCCATGAACCAGACAGGAGGTGATAGAGCTCTTTGGGTAAAATGCAAGCAAAATCAAAAAGCAAAATCAATCTTCGACTTGTGCTGTTGAATGACAATTTTGGTCGACTTTTATAGACAATCTCTCTTGATATGCATCAAGCCCCGTATCCACTGAACAACCTTGCAAGAGAAATTTACCGGCAATCAGTGGCTAAATAAATCTTATTTTATCTCCCTCGGGAATTAGTCAAAGCAATGTTATGTGCAGGGAGGTGCACAAGTTCGACAGACGATAGCTTCAGTTCGTAGACATAGCTATCCATTGGGTTTTCTTAACATCCATAAGATAAGATTAGATAATTTATGCAACGTCAAAATTACACAGGGGGTGGTCTCCCAGTCCCCCGAGCCAGAGGCTCATGATAAAAGTTTTTGACGATATTAAATTATAGAAAGTTGATATTGTTAATATCATACTAGTTAATTTACAGCATAAATGAAGAGCATAGACCGACAGTTAAGAGTTGATGAAGAGTGAAAGACTCCATCTCCCATATATAGGCCTCTCCAGTTATTTTTAGATTACTCCTGGTCTCGAAAATCCCGGAAGGCTTCAGAAATGGCAAGTAAGTAGGTAATCTTAATTTAAACACGGTTAAAAATTTGTCGGCTTAAAAGTACCGACGAATAGCAAAAAATCTAATCAAATTAAAAGTTACTTTCCACGAATACCGTGCCTTATACATATCTCTTGAGAATGCGTTGAAACTGTTGGTCAGCAGTTTCCTGTGTGATTGTTGAGAGCACACTATTTTAACGATTATTGCGTCCAGACCAACTATATCGTAACCTTGCCAAAGATCCTGTCACCGAACGAGCAGATCACTACAAAATCCCACTACTAGAAATT
>JAHPZR010010360.1:0-10869 GCA_019787425.1 Platygyra sinensis
ACTAACTAAAGAAAATATACTGAAAATGCTACCGAAACCGTTTTAAGAATTTAAAATCAAATGTTAACATCAATATGAGCTGAATAAAACATTATTATCTTGATCAGGTTTGCAGACAATTACAAATCGGCTTCATGAGGTCTTCCTGTCAGTATTTTCAGTCCAACACAACTAGCTTGTGTATAAAATGATTCACAAGCGAGCTCTGCATGTCAAACTTTGTAATAAAAGGCAACAAAAGAGAACGTGCGACTCGATAGTCTCTTAATTTCAGTTCTTCTAGGAGTATCAGCAAGAAATTTAGACCAATGGCAGTGATGCTTGGCGTCACTGCACTCAAAAAGCTCCTGCCCTCCTTAAAGTGCACCTAACCCCAAAATTTTTTTAGCTAAATCGAATCAACTTGTTATTCAAAGCATTTGGGCACAAAAATATTTGAATTTGCTTGAATCCTCGATTTTCTATGCCCTCTTAAGTCGCGCTTGAAGTGTTGCACGACCGAGTTTCAGGGAGTCTGGGGCGGCGGTTGCTGATGCCCCTGCGTCTACCCAGGAACAAACACAATGGCGCCTCAGTCTACTCTCTGTATTTGCTCGAGAAAATTGAAAGCAAAATTAATCGTTCCAATATATTTTGGGACTAAAACGTCGAGTTTTGTTTAAGAATTATTTCTTTTTCATCACTGGAGTCAGAGTTAAGTTTCGATTCGAAAGACTCCGAAATAAACTTCGATCGAGCACGTTCCGGACAGCTGTGAAATCACTGCTTTAGAGCTTTGAGAGCACTTCGCAATATTTCAAGCGACGGCGGGGAAGACCTCTTTGTGGACGAGCTGCTTGTATATTAGGAATGGAAAGCTAGATACGAAGTGGAGGAGGAGGAAAACGAAAAGCAAGAAAAAAAACTCAAGGGCTGCTTTGGATGGTAAATTCATTACATAAACACAATGTTCCCACGAGTGTTTAAAGCCCGTCTACAGTTGTTGTTAGCGAGAATGTATTTTATCAAGGTATGGTTGTTCTATTAAATCGAGTTTGTAATTTACTTTCCGGAATGCTTCATGTTTATAAGAGCGAAGTACGTGTTGCACTACGAGTAGTGACGCTTGAGTAAAAGTTTGACAGTGGCGTGATTTTCCTCGACCAATCACAATAGCCCTTTTCACGGTTAATCCTACTTAATTGCATTACAATGAAATCTGGCATGTATGCGAGGCAATTTCGGGCTATTTTGTAGTTTTAGCCCGAAATTGCCTCGCATCCACGTTGAATTCCATTGTAATGCAAATGAGAAAAACTAATCGTGAAAAGGGCTATAGGCCATTTCCGAATTACTTCAGGCCTCTTTTTCGAAGCGAGTCTTGGTGCTCATCTTTTCATATGCAAATCAATTTTCATTCACAGGCAAATGAGTTTAATTTGCACGTGAATGAAAATTGATTTGCATTTGAAAGGGTGAGCACCAAAACTCCCTTCGAAAACGAGGCCTGAGGGAATTCGTAAATGGTCTATTCTTTACTAGGCATAGAGCTCTAGGCAATGAGCTCGCTGCATTTTGTATAGACAATAGATTACGTCAAATTGCTTTTTGGGGGGTTGTCAAAGTGGGCAAAAGGCGGTCTTCGGGTGAAGTTGAAAGATATTGAAATAAAAGAGCTATATCTGTAGTAGTCCAGCCCCTGAACTCTCTTTTCTTCCCGCCCCATATAAGGGCTGAACCCGGGCGGGCGAAAGAAGAGTCCAGGATAACTTGCATGCGCATGCTCATAACGAACCAATCAAAAATTACTAGTTCCCAACAACGCCGTTCGCGTCAATGTGTCGCGCAATGCCTTTTTCATCTCGCGCTCTGAAAGAAAAAAAATTTTCCTTGACGTTGATATTGTCGTAAAAAAACATAAAAACGTAAAAATCGAAATATGGTTTATCGTGGTCTGTACTCTTATCGACAACGAGTACACGTCATTACTCTTTTCCCAAACATTTTGTCGTATTGTTTCTGTATGTTGAGCGATTTTGCAAAAGTTTTTGAAGGGAAAGTTTGACGCGTACAAGTAGCTCATTTGCATAATGCAGCGCGTGCACTTTGAAGTCCGAGTCGGTGTTTTCAATAGTCAACAAATCTTGGCAAAGATTTCTTTCGTTATCTTTGATATTGTGATAAAAAAAACAAATCGAATGTGGTTTAGCGTGGCACTGGTGAAATTCCACTGATTTGGGATTAATTGACATGTTTTTAATCAATCTGAATGCAGAGATTGTTCCTTGTATATTATCATTCAGAAAATCGCGCCACAAGCCAAATCTGGAAAGTACTTCCAAATATGGTTTTTCCCCCGATTTGGGGGGGAAAATGGTGGCGTTCTGAGCATGTGCATGCGAGTTATCCTGGACTCTTCTTTCGCCCGCGCGGGTTCAGCCCTTATATAGGGCGGGAAGAAAGGAGAGTTCAGGGACTGGACTATATCTGTTGTATAGAAAACTTAGTGGATATTTGTTTTTGCGCGAAAAAGTACTTAAAACTTCCATACGTTTCGAGGCTGCTGCCTCTTCATCAGTGGACAAAAAGCAACTGTTTGCTGTGCGCGTGATATAACGTTCAAATTAAAAGTAAAATTTTGAATTTGAAATTACTTGCGCGCGCTGACTAGGAAAAGAATGCGCGCGTGTACACATTCAAACTGAACGGATTTTGAGAGTTTATAGAAAGGTTGCTTAGTAATTTTAAACAAATAGATTCCATGTTGTAGTGCGTCTGTTCAGTAATAGATTACAAAAGGCGTCCGAATTTGGTAGGAACATCAGTGACACACTGGGCTGTCGCCTCTTGTGCCACGATTTTGTTCTTGCCTCATTTGACGTCATCTGTGGTCTATTACTGAACAGGCGCACGGGAACATGGAATCTATTTGTTAAATAGAAACACGAAGTTTAGCCAAACAGGGCGCGTATTTCAGTGAATATGGAACTAGAAGGAATAAGCGAATGAGAAGAGAATAAAAGAGAGGGAAAATGGTCAGTATTGTTAGCTATTGTTGATAGGACGCAATGTATCGGATTGTTTTGTTCGTAAAAATGTACCATAAAAGCATTCGTGAAACAAAGGAGAGAAATTAAAGGTGACCTGTAACGACTTTTAAAGCGAACTACTGTGCTAATGAGAGGTTCCATAAAAAAATTTTAATTTACTTGACAAGAAAATCTATGAACGATGTAGAATACCACGATCCTCCCGAAATGTATTCAAGGATAACGCGGGGGTAATTTAATACGCCCGTAAAGCTAGGCACACACTAGGGGACCAGTCGCAAGGACTTGTTGCAGGGATTTATCCCTTAGTGTGTACACACTAGAAAATTGACCGATTTGTGGCCCTGTGACTAGAATTTCCATGCAAAATACGATTACACACTAGGGGACTGGTCCCCGAAGCGAGTCCCTGCGACAAGTCCCTGCGTCTAGTCCCCTTGTGAGTATCGATCTTAAGTCCTAGAAAACGTTTGGAGGCGAGAGTTTAGAAAACAAAAGAATCAATTTGCTCGTGATCTATTGAAGCAAAATCTTATGCAGTGTCTATGGCGGCTAACAGTCAATATGCAGATTGTACCGACCGTCTAGATGGACATGTTTCAGATTATCTACAAATTTTGTTCATATCAAAACACTTTGATAAAATCTGATATCTGCTTGCCAGGCTTTGTGTCCATTTTCTCTCGGTTTTGGTTCCTTCGTGGAAGTAGTTTGCAGTGTCGAGTGTGTTTTTTATGAAAGTCTACATGAGAGATAAGGAATGAGCTCGTTACTTAAACTAACAGTGTATTATGCAAAAAGTTCCCGATACTAAATCGTTTGAAGCTAAAGGGATTGGGACATTAATACAAAAATATGGGTTCTTTGTTAACAAGACCAAAAGAGAAACACGCAATATTAGATGCAAGTAATTTTATTCTGTTCTAAGTTCTATTTAGAGTGCAATTTAACACTTGCTCATCCTTGATGAGCCGTATATATAATTTGTCTTTTAATTATATTATATTAATTTGTAATCATATTCAAGAAAGATTTCCGTTACAGTATTCCTTCAGCACTCCAGAGCCATTTCCTTTTCATTGCATCGGAGTAGCTAGTAATTGTGTAATCTAGGAACCTATGTAGATAAAAAAGCAATTAAGATTTGGCGAGTCTCAATAAAAAAAAATTGTAATGGTGAGGTGCCCGCAAGGATTGACGAGTTCGGGTAAAGAAGATATGCATTATTGTACAATGCCCGACAAATTGTCTGCTTATAAACGAATAAAGATGGTGAATTTTGTGCTCGGTAATAAATGTGAAAGGTGAATTAATCCACATGACAAGCATTTGAACTCAGTTAAAATGATCTTGCTGTCCATGAGTTCTCGTACCTCAGTGGATAGAGCGCCCGCCCGGTGTTCGCGAGGTCATGGGTTCGATTCCTGTCTTGTTCCGTGCTCGCGTCATATAGATTAATTCACCTTTCACAAATTATTTGCTATTTGCTCGTTAGTTGAACTGTCGATTGCCTACAGGAGAGCCGGGTTCTGGACTTCACGTTGGTAATTTTCATCTCGGTAAGCGAGAAAAATATATTTTAAAAACTATGAAATGGAGATCCATTCTCTTTGCAAAGCTTTTGCGCCAACATTTTTACTGTACTGCAAACTTTAATTTTGCTTGGAAGCCTCTTCTCTGTTTATTATCATAGATATGGTTCGTCAAATGATAGCTATCTACAGCTGCCCGTCTATGCGTGTTGTATTTTTATGGCATTCCAATGGCATGAATAGTTTTTTTTTTTTGAAAAAGCAGAGAGACGCGTTCGGTTTGGGGAATGATGTAAGTGAAACCTGATTTATGATTTCCTCTCGTGTTATTGTTGTCGTGTCCATGGCCTTTTTGACTCAACATTAGATAGTTTACGTCTTATCGTCTGATGTCTTTTCTCCTCAATCAGATTGTACGCAACAAAAACCGGTTAAACAAGATGGAGTGGGCTATCGTGGACCTGTGGGCTTACCATTATTATTCAGTCAAACTGTAACCGAATTAATTATTATAAAATAAAAGTGCTTACCAATGATAAGAGCAGCCACCTTCACTGGGTCATAACCATTAAGATTATGAAGTTCTTTGAGACACACTTTGAAGCCTTCAGTGGTAATTTGCTAATTAAGAAAAGGAAAGATAAATTTAAGCGAAAAAGGTAATGCGTAGTTGAGATTTTGTGAACTATAAAAAAAAGAAACCGAGAACGGAAACATGCAAGTTTGTAAAAGACCTAGAGCTGTGTGACAAGGAATCACAAAATAGTTAATCCAAGGGCAGAAGAGTAACGTGTGTTTTAATTGCAGTTTTATAATTTTCGGCGATGTTTTCTGTCTAGATCTTGTCGATCGATATTTAATTCTGTATTAGAGTTAATAGCTAGTCGAATGCTAATTGTAGATCTCAGATTAAAAAATATAAAGTAAAATAGTATGTTACTGTAAACTTTAGTAGAGATCGTTCGTATGTGAAGAGACAGCTTCTGGAGATTGTCATCGTGATTTACATACCTCGACCCAAGCGGCAATGCTGTTACTGTGTTTGGGAACTGGATTAAGATAAGACGCTGAAACAATGACCGTGGGCGTGGAAGTCTTTGGTGTTGTAAAATTCACGATCTGGGAGTGAAATAAAGGAATTAATAACAGTTTTAAATCAGTATTTCTAAATAAATAGTTTGAAATTATTTTGGTTTTTGCTTTTGTGCGGCAGAAAATGACCAGTTTAAACATTGAACGAGAATTTATCTTCTGGAAGTCGATAATGCCATCAGGTTTAAAGTACCAGATATAACTAAAAGATGATTTTAATGACATCAATGAAATCAACGAGTAATCAATAGGCAATCGATAGGTAATCAGTTAATTAGTCAGTCATTGATTATTGCCGTCTTTTCAACTTAACTCTTTTCTTGATGTTTGGAAATGTCGTGAGATGGTCTTTCGCGTTTGATGTATTTCGTAATGGACAGAAAGGGTCATTGTTCTTGGTTTTGAAAATTATTTTTTGTTCATTCTTCGTTTGTAACAGTTAAAGGTTAACAGGCAGTTTTTTTTATACATTCGCTACTGGGTAAGATTTATTTTGACAAAATAACTGTAGAAATTCTCGCGCGCCCCTTGGCCAATTTTTATTGTGAATAAGCGGTCGGATACACGAATTTATAATTTATGCCTCTTTGTTATTGTGAAAAACAAATTGACGTCAGTTTTTTGTCTCAGTCTTATTATTCAGAATTAATTCCGACGTAACATTGTCAAATTAGTCTGCAGAAGAAATACAGGACCATTAACAGAAAACATCATGCAAAACTAACAACAATTTGCGAGTATGTAATTGTGATGTTATTTTGAAGTATGTAGCTAGGTCAAGAGGTTATATATACCTTAGGGCGCGTTCGTTTGGGATATATTCCGGAATAAGAATATATTACGGAACATATTCCGGCTATTCTGCTCCTTTGGAGTAGAATAGCCGGAATGGAAATCCAGGTATTCCGGAACCAGAAAAGCTCTCAAACAAACGCTTACTTGCATTATTCCAATTATTCTTATTCCGGATTGATCCCAAACGAACGCGCCCTTACTTTTATGAAAAATTAAATTTCTTTATTTCCTGAATCTTCACGAAATTATTTGCAGATAACAAAATGACTACATTTGTACTATATTTTTTTCGGTATGTTTTTTAAATGAATGATAAGACATAACATTAGATATAACAATGAAGCAGATACTGAAAATCAGTCTTACCTGGCAGTAAGAGTTATAATTCTCGGCAAGAGGTAAAAAGTTATTCTCGTATTCGATGATTTGTTTTTCACCGGCAAGATTTGTTGGAAGTTTATCGTACACAAACCAGTTCTGGAAGAAAAGGACAAGATGAAAGGGGAAAAATTATTCCAGTGTTTAGAATAACGGTGCATGTTGATTCGGTATGGACAGTATATGGAAGAATAGGACTATTTCAATAACGAAGAGAACGCAATGACTTGTTTCTAATGGAGCGATTTCAAATCCATTGGACTAAAGGATAGAGTCTACTTAAGAAAAGAGTTTCTAGGGCTCACAGTATTGGCTTGGGACGTCAAGGTGATCGCTTTTACATATATTATTTTTAGGACAGCTCTATGACTGCATTGATTTTATTTGAGAAGACTGCATAGGTGGCAAATGTTGGAAAATCCTGGACAGTGTAACTCCTCTTAGAAAAATACTCTTTAACTCGTAAATGGGTAAGTCTGGAACCTGAGTTGCGCTGGTATTTTCCAATGTCACTCGCCTGTCAGACATTAATTTTGTTATGTCATATTCGGTTAAACGTTATATTACAATAGGTAAGTATCTTCACCTCAAACGCGTGTCGAAATTCAATCTTCAGGTGTTGGACACAGCCATTATCTATCTATTTCAAACTGTATCACTTCTACATACCACTAACTCTGGGTATTAAGTGTTACCACGTCGGTGCCTCGTGTCTTACTGTTGGAAATAGTGTTTATTAAAAACTTACCAATCTGATGTCTTTATGTAATCCATCAAAGTTCTGCATTTCTCTCGAACAGGCGAGAAAGGTATTTTTGTTGACATTCTCAACCCAGACTGTGGCGGCGTCGTGTTTTAGACCCACTACAGTATGCTGAGCAGTGACCAAAACGTGTGGTGAAGTGATTTCGTTTGACTGCGATAATAAGAAAAGAAATGTATTGTGCTGTGAATTTGTTACTAAGTGAAAGGTAACTTCGTGCTTTAATTTTTTCAGCTGTTCAAGTTTTTCTTTTCAGGACCAGATATTTAGCCCTTCTTTCAAAGAAAGCCCGGCAATTCAATGAAATCTCCTTTCCAGTTGAAACTGATTTCGAAACAAGCCCTGCCAAATCTAAAGTGGCTTGTTACAGAATATGTTTCTCTACCTTACTATAGTGTCCATAAATTAATAGCCCGTTTTAATGGGTTACTTTGACGTTGATTTGATCCAATTATAGAGCAGATATGACTAAGCTTCGATATGGACATTTCAACGTTAAATGGAAAGGAAAAAATTTAAAAGTGCTCTTTCTTTGGATTACTTAAACGGTAATTAGTAACTAGGGCGCCCAATGAAGTTGACTTATTTCAGTTTAGACTCACTTCAAATGTAACTGATTCGCACTGTGTTCCGTCCCACCAATTTGTCATAATGACTTGACCAGCCGATGAGCTCTTTGGAGCTTCCTGGAAAGCGATGAAGTCAACAAATGTAAGCCCACTATCAGGCGTTGAGCGGTCAAGCCTTCCTGCTTTAAGCGCGCACACATCGAAGGAGGTTAGATTAACGTTCTCGACCCAGGTCACTGCAGCGTCGTGAATGAAGTTTCCGCTGTAGTTGAAGTAGTTAATTGTGGTTTGAACGCGAACATTTCCTTTGCTGCTCTCGAAAGTTGCCTTCTTAAAGTAAACCTTTCTGCAGCGCACGTCTTCTGTTTCTAAGCGGAGGGCAACACGACCACGTTGAAGGACAAATGCTGAAAAATAAAAGTCAAAAAAGCAGATGTACGTTTTAGGAAGATTTCTTGGAGCTCGTGGAGAACATCCAGCCTTACACTAAAAGTTTTCTAGGTGATTCGATGGAGCATGATTAAAACTTTTAAGAATTAAACTAAAGTAAATATGAAAGTATCACTGAGATGATTGACAAAACTATGCAATTTACCGATAGAACAAGGTAAGGTTTCATTCGTGACTGGTAATGTTCAAGAATATTTTTAACCTGACTTTTCTCATCTAACGGAAAGCGCTCCTCATGCATCGTAATATTGCTCGATATCGTCTTTGGACTTTTGGATCGCTTTCCAAGAGTGAATAACCGAAATTTCTCTCTGCCGGAAAATCGCAAAACCTGCAGTTAAGGAGAATATAGAAAAACTATCGATTGGGGTTATCATTTCAGGTTCTTTGCAAAGTCAAACAAAAATTAAGAATGTCTTGAGCATGGATGGAAGTTAAGCGACTTGTACACTGGTGCCATGTACTTGTAGAGTGGGGTTTTGTATCAGCTTAATGAGTGCGAGATATAAAAAGGCGATGTTTTTCCTTAAATTAGTAGAATAAATGTCCCAGTTATCAAGCAAGATTTATCTGTGTTTTTGGTGCTGTTGACAGTTTTTTTTTCCATTTTGTTATTTCCAGGTTATTGTTGTAATTTAAGGGGCCGAGTGGCCACTCAGTGTGCCTTTGATTTCAAGTTGTTTATCTTAGTTTGTAAAGTGTTCTTGAGCTCCAGACAATATCCTACCGATGGTCTTGTTTGGGTCCGCCTAGTGGCCTTGGTTCTGAATCGCGCACTAAGGTCCTGTTTGGGTTTTTACTTGACTAAACTTTAGCCTCTGTTAATTGTTTAAAAACTTTTTATCTTTATAGTTACTTTCTAAAAGGAGGGGAAAATCTTTGGGTCTGCATTCTAAGAAAGTTTTAGGTCTGTTCGTCCCGTGTGGTCCACACATAGCTACCGATATGGTATTTAAGTGCGTGTACACGTACTCTTTACGTAGTTGTGATCAAGTTGAACTGTAGTATTAGATGAAGAAGGAAAATCCTCAGAAACTAGAGTGTTGTCATTTCTTGCTTATTCAACTTAGAAGAATTTTCATGTGGTTTTACCGTAAGAAATTCAGCCACATAAAACATGCAAGGACTTACGTTTGCATCCTCCATAGTGCTTTATACCGGCTTCTTCTTGAGCCAAACAGACGTGGTAGTTGTATTCACATTTGTTCTTGTGTGTGACGTCATTGTTGTCGCACAGTGGAGCCGACTCCTCTGTTGTGCAAGGAACACATACACATTCGTGTGTTGTTTTAGTAGGTGCTTGACATACCCCATAAAATGGACACGTTCTGCCGTTGCAAGGATGGAAATCTGTCAAGATAGTAAAGTCCGTTTCAATGGGAATTACCACATGAATGTGGCATATATGCATAGTTGGTACTTCAAGATCACGGACGAAAATAATTCGCATTTGGTTTAGTTTTATTGCTTCGCTAATTTAAGATTGACGTTTTAGTGTGGCTTTTGTCGAAAAATATTGGTTTTTTATTTGTTCGCCACACAATTTACTTAAAATCAATCGGGCCACTTTTTCATGTAGTCGGAAGTGAAGCTTAAGGACGTTCGCGCCCATTGCTACTGCGCATCTCTAGTGCGCACGCTATTCATTGGTCACGAGCGTGCCACGTCATTTTCAAGCGCGCGCACCGAGTCGAAAACTCAACAAAATATAGAGCTGATGACCTTTGCGTTAACTTTGTGTGCGAATATTTTTGTTGGATGCTCGGTGACCCCCAATTTTTTTTCAGCAGATCACTTCCTTTTCTGATTCCTTCCATTATACTAAAAAAACAAAAAAAATCTGTACGTGGGAAGTTTTAGTTATTTCTCATATGCTATTCAAATAGGGTTGAATTTGTACGTGGATACAGGTGTGCGTAACTTAGAAGTTGTATTTTTTAAGGCTAATTCTAGCTGATTTAATGACATATGTAGCAAAGATCTATCAAATAGCCTATATGTGCTGTGTTAAACACACATAACTTAGTTATGATTCTTCAAATTAACTATATGCCGATAGTAATGAATCTGAGCAAAATCGCCTCAAATGACTGGAAATCCTAGAAATGCTATAGTCTGTGATACGTCTTATCTTGAAAACGAGTTCGGTGACCCCCGATTTTTTTTACGTTTTTAATCTTAACTTATCATTTTCTACCTGCAGACGAAGTTTAAAAAAAATCTGTGCGTGGGAAGTTTTTGGGCGCGAACGTCCTTAAGCC